>JANTPZ010149882.1:0-17284 GCA_025593235.1 Vachellia pachyceras
AGTGACAAAGGAAAAGCTATGGTTAGAAGATCAAGGTACTTAAGGAGGAGGCAAAATCTAAAAGGTAGTGAACTTACTTACTTGTATGTGTGTGATGTTTATGTTGTGCATTGATTTGCTATAGTGCTTTACTAGATTATGTGAAGCATGTATGAATGAATGAAGCTCTGTTTTTATTTTTACTATGGCCATAAGTACTTTACACAAAATATTGAGCACGCAGCATTTCATTATGTGAACATGAGCCTATATAAGGCAAGCATATAATGCACTAGCATTCATCCTACATGCATTGTTTGTAATGTTTCCCATTGGGATTCCTCGAATCTCACCCTCCCCTTCCCCATTAACCATTTCTAGGTACAAGTGCATCCAAGAGTAAGGAGAAAGTTTATGAAGTTAAAGCAAGGAACTTGTCATGAGCATGGAATGTATATATGTCATGTAATATGTCTTATGAGCCCATGCATGTATGGATGTTATATGATAGCTAAGAACTCCTAAATGAATGATCAAATATGGTTCAAAAAAGATTAGGAGTTAGGGTTTCAAAAAGATGAAGTTTGAAAATGACAAGTTTGACTTTTTATCAAAGTGAAGTTGGTCAAACCCCTAATTTTGGTCTGTTCCAAAATAGGGTAAATGAACTCCAATTGAGCTAACATTCTACAGAAAAATATTTGGCATTGTAAGGTTTAAAACAAGCCAAATAACAGTGGATTTGGAGTTTTGTACAGAAAGTTATGATATTCCAAATATTGAAGAAAATCACTGAAAAACCTGGGAAAATAGAAAAACGACCAAATGAACAGTACTTTTCACGCAGTAAACTGTATCAATTGGACAAGCTAATGACTCAATGAGTATTTTTTCTTTATAGAGTAACTTATAAGCTTCAAGTAGAAATTGGAAGCACTCAATTTTGATTTTTCTAGAATTAGTTATGAATTTTCAAAGTTGGCCCAAAAATCTGTGAATAGTGACATGAATAGTAACCTTAAACTTGAAAATTTTATTTTTCACTCTTTGGTTACTCTAAGTCACTAAAGGCCTAAAGGTGCTTCCAAATAGATATTTAATGAAGCTAAAGGTAAAGATTAAGGAGTGTCACAATTTTGCCATTATCATTGTTGATCCCTTGATGAATTTTTTACCAAGTTCTGTAATCCTGGACCGATGAGTACATTTCTAATGCATTTATTGTTTTTAAGTTTTTGAATAAGCTTTGTCCAAGAGTACAAAGGATTAAGTGTGGGGGAATTTGATTGAGCATTATTTATATTAGTTTTCTACTTGAAATTTCAGAGTCTTAGAGTCAATTTTAGCCCACACATGACCTTTTTGTGCTTAAATATAGACTAGGAGTTATTGATTTGGATTAATGTGATTTTGGGCACATATGCAATGAATAACGATTCATTGTGCCTAAATTGCATCATGAGCAAATGATACTGCCCATATTTGCTATTTCATTTTAGGAACTCATTGTAAAAGGGCAGGGGAAGCAGCTCTGGATGATTTCACTGCGGCACATTTCAACATTAGCCGCGACCAAAGTTCAAGAAGTCAGGCAAAGGCCTCTTGGGTGAGGTTCGCCACGACGAACCTTGATATTCGCCGCGGCGAATATCACGCAGAACCTGAATTTTTGCCTCAGAAGGAAAATAACCCAACCCGGCTTGATGGATCCGACCCATGACAGTTTCTAATGCTAAATTAGGTCATTTTCGACCAGAGAGGGAGGAGGCTGGCGAAGGCAGGCAGAATCACACACACACTCATTTTTCTCTCATCTACACACTCTCCAAACCCTACCTTCATCCATTACCTTCACCATTCACCCATTCATCATGCTTCATTCATCCATTCATCTGCTGTCTCTACCATCCATGAGAAGCTGAGCATCTCCAACCTCTTGAAGATGGAGTGAGCCGGCGTTCGAAGTGCCGAAAGGGGAGTACTTACTTTCAATCTGTATTTACATTATGGATTACTTAGAATCCGAGTTGGACTTTGTGATTTGTATGTAAATACTTGGTCTCGGTTGAGCCAAGCTTGAATTATTGTGTATTGAGTTGTTTTGTGATTGACAAAGTGAAATGGAGTTCATTTTGCTTATTCAATGAAGTCTTGTTGTTCTCTTCTATCATCCGAGTTGTGCTTGTTTTAGAGTTAATTTGCATGGAGTTGATTTTGTCACTTTACGATTTCCGTATACACACTAAGAACGCTTCAAGGATTTCATGGAATGGAGTTCATTGCATGTTATTTGTGACCTAACAATTCGTGTGGGGATTTAGAAGGAGATCATCGTATGACGCTCCTGACCCATACAAATTGTTAGGGTTTGTGATTTCAAAAGCTTACTGCGAAAGTCGATACTCTACCTAATGTTTTGCGAACTATGATGGCCTAATTCATTTTCAAGAGGAATCCACCATAACAATCCCTTTTCAATCCAAATCTTCCTTACTTTACTTTGCCGCCTGAAAATACCAAAAATAAGTTTTGAATTTTGTAGTTGCATTAGGAACATAGCTTATCTTGAATTGAGAAACCATTTGCATTTGCATCACGAACATAATCACAAGCTAAGGACTATTGGTACGCAATCTGCTTCCGGTGAGAACGACCCTGGGGTTGTCACTATACAATCCTTGAAAATCAAAATTAATATTCTCCATCCTTTTTCAAGACTAACCGATGATCTAAGTTTAAATTTTGTGGCTTAGTCGGATCAATAATCTATGAGAAGTATTTTGGGATCAAGAATATGTCAATATATGTGAAGAAAGGTTGAAAACCACAAGTGTGTGCTTGTGTTCTGTTTTTCTGTCAGTGCTGAAAGTTGTGGAAGGAGTTAGATTTGATGATTTTAATGCTCCCAATGGCTTTAGAAGGCGAAATTGTGCAGGGTATTAGTTAGAAGAAGTTTTGGGAAGCATTGGAAATCATTTAGACAAGTTTTGAAATTCTAAGGGTCTTGAAAAGAGCAAGAGAAAGGAAGTTGCGTTTTTATAATTCTCTTGTCTTGTTGATGGCTTGAGAATAATGATTATGTTTTTGTGTAATGTTTAGGAAGTTTAAATACTAAAGAAATCATTGGAAAAGATTAACAAGAGAGCTTCAAGTTCAAGGAGGAACTAAGAGGACAAGCTAACAACACTCCTAACTTTGGCATCTACTTTGCATTGATTATACATATGTGTTAATCACCATGTTTGTTGTATGAAACCTTGGTTGTGTTAAAGTATGATGATTGTTATGTAATGATTGCCTTGGCTTGATGAATACATGATTGATTGATTGTTGTTACATGGCATACTTGTTTTGATTTAATAATCATGCACGTAGATGTATTATTAGAGTGTTTGCTACTGGGATTTCTTTGATATCTCACCCTCCCCCACTAACCCTTTTAGGTACAAGCACAAGCAAAAGTAAGAGCAAGGTGTATGGTGATTGAAGATGGTTTAGCTTTATGTTCTCACTTGTGGAATTTTGTGTGACATGGTGGGAACTTTGTGTTGAGAATTGATGTAGTCATGTAATTTTAAACCTCTACATATATGGTAGCCCAAAAGAGGCGAAAGCATACTCTAATTATAGGCTAATTCATGTTTAATCATTATCAAAAGAAGCTTAGAAGTGAGTATGCTAAATTGTAAAGTTAAGAGTTAATAAGTTGACTGAATAGTAAATGTAAAGTTGGTCAAACTCTATACTTTGGCAAAACGGGAAATAGAGCAAATAAACTCCAAATGAGATGATTTTTTACAGAAAAATAGTTCATATTGCAAGATTTAAAATAAGCCAAAGAAAACTGGAATTGGAGTTTTTTTACGAAGAGTTATGATGTTCCAAAGTTAGCGAAAAATCACAGAAAACCATGGGAAAAATGAAAAGTTACCAAATGAACAGTACATCTTTGCGCAATAAACTGTTTCAATCATGAAAGCTAATAACCCAATGAGTATTTTTCCCATGTAGATGAACTTATAAGCTTCAAATATAAATTGGAAGCACTCAATTTAAATTTTTCTAGAATTAGTTATGAGTTTTCAAAGTTGACCCAAAAATCTGTGAATAGTGACATGAATAGTAACCCTAAAGCTTGAAAATTTTATTTTTCACTCTTTGGTTACTCTAAGTCACTAAAGGCCTAAAGGTGCTTCCAAATGGATATAAAATGATGCTAAAGGCAAGGTTAAGGAGTGTTACAATAGGAGTTGTGTGTTTCTTTGCTAGTTACTTTGTAGAATCTGGTTAGATCCACACTCTGTCAGAATTATCTCACTTTAATTGTATTTTAAATGTATGTTTAGTCAAATGCCCTATTTTGTTGAACTTGATGCAGTCAATGCTACAGCTGTGGCTATTTGTCGCTCTAACACTTGTTTGATTAGTATTGTTCTAATTATAATTATGTTTTCTGTAATATATATTATTACTATTAAATGTTAAAGCTGCGAATGTAATTTTTTATGATTTACAGTAATTGGTAAGGAATATGGATATGGAGCCCATGACTTTCCAACTAGCAGAGTTTCTGAAGTAGAGCCAAGAAAATGCCCAAGATTTCATTTAGATGTTCAGTCACCTTGGGCCAAATAGATATGCATCCCTTTGAATTTTTGACATTTCTTGAGAATATGGTTTCTGATTATCATGGAGACACATATCACCTTATCTCCAAGAAATGTAATCACTTTATAGATGATGTCTCATACAGATTAATTGGAAAACAGATTCCAGGTTGGGTGAATCAGCTTACAAAATTAAGTAAAACTATGAATAAATTTGTGCATTATGTTACTCTGCATTTCTCTTTATATAATTTTCCTCAATATTTTTCTTTTAAAATTTTCTAATGATTTAGACAATATTTGGATCATCGGAATCAAAAGATAGTATCCATAGTGAATTCTTTAAAGAAAGAAATATCATCCTCTAGAAATATCAAAATATAGTCATTCTTGTCTCTTGAAGTTATGGAGATGTTAATAATAAGATTCAAGTTGAATGGCATAAATGGAGGCAAGCTATTGGAGTTATTTATGATCGGAAAGTACCTAATATAGTAAAAGGGAAGTTTTATATATGGCTACAAGGGCAGCACTGTTATATGGTAGTGATTGTTGGACATTAAAGGGATAACATAAGCATAAAGTGGTGGTGATTGGGATGAGGATGTTGAGATAGATGTGTAGTCATACTAGTATTGATAGGATTTGTAATGATCAAATTCATGGACGAGTTGGAATGGTAGCTATTAAGGGGGAAACGGTGGAAAATCATTTGATACAGTTTGAACGTATTCAAAGAAGGTCATTAAAGGCACCGGTAATGTGGGTGAATCAAGTAGCGTGTAGTCCTCTGAAAATGGGTAGAGGAAGAGTGAAGCACACAAAGATGTTATAGAGAGAGGTCTTTTGGTTAATAATCTATCTAAGGATATGGTTTACGATAGAGCACAATGGCGGTGTGTAATTCATGTAGCCAACCCCACTTAGTGGAACAAGGCTTTGTTATTGTATAGTCAACATTGTCTCTGACAAGACTAAACTATCTTTGTAATTAAATTTTTAGTTAATTTTAGTGCAAATATCTTCTAACAACTTCATTTTTGTCCATGTACACACTAAAGTTTTATTCAGAGGATAAAATTTTATTATTACAAAATACCAATTCAAGTAGTTCCTTTGAAAAATAAATTTAGTCATTTGTTTTCATTTGTGGATTGTAATACCTCACTTTTAACTCAATATCTTTATTAGAGATCATTATCAAACATCTCAAATGCTTTTTTAAACTTGAACTAAACTAGATAAATGAAATTTCAAGGTTTGCTACAAGTTACTATTCATTTGGTCAAAAATTCTAGATTTTAGGGCCAACTTTGAAAATTCATAACTAATTCTAAACAAATTAAAATTGAGTGGTTCAAGTCTCTAAATAAAGCTTATACAATTCTCTATAAGGAAAAATACTAGTTGGTACAATATCTTACCCAGTTAATACAATTTATTATGTGAAACTATAGTGTTCATATGGTCATTATTTATTTTTCCAGATTTTTCTCTCAAATTTGGTAAGTCATAACTTTTTATATACTTGTCCAAATTTAGTGCTCTTAGTCACATTTTAAAGCTTACCAATGAACTATTTTTCTGAAAAATATCACATTAGTTGGACATAGTTTACTATTTTTTCCTATAGCTTAAAGTGGAGGAATTAATATGGGTGTTGGACCCATTTAAACCATCCTCTTGTATTCAATTTTATCAAAGCATACTTGCTTATTTTTCCACACAATTTTTTTTTCAAACTATCTCATTTACACATGATCATACATATATCCATATGCACTCTCATATTCACAAGTAGTGGTTTATAGGATACAACAATTCCAAAACATTCAAATATGTACAAAGCACAAACATTAAGTAGCTTTACAAAAAGGGAAAAAAACCAATAGCTTCCCTTAATCTTCCCTCACCTAGCCTTTGCCCTTACTTGAATTCTTAAGTTAGTTTATCTTGCTTTGAGATTAGATATATGAGGCCTCTAAGTATTTTAAATAATTATTTATGAATCAACCAAAAAATTAAATGACCTTTAAAATTCCTACAAGGGTTATTTTGATCATTTTAACTAAAACCAAGCCTCAATTACTGATCAATAAATTTTTCTCTTTCTTATGGTGACAAAATTTTTTTTTTAATATTTTAGTCAGATTTTGAGCAAAATGCCCTTGGACTTTTTCTTAATTACCAAAATGCCCTCAGTTATCTAAATGTCAATTTGGTCCCTAGTCTTTGTACTTTTCATTAAATTAACTTTCCTACCCTTAACATTTTGTCCTCTGAGCCTTGATTTAACACCTCTCTTATTCATTTGGCCTTAGTTTTAGTCACAGAAAGTACAAATATTACATAGATCAACCTCTGTTTTACCTCCACATAACTAGTGGTTTTATTCTATAATTTTTTGCTATATTCTCCTTATTCTTGGGGAGCAAACAGTCATCATTGTTATGAAACCAGTGGAGAACCATGAGTGTAATATTATGATCAAAATTTTAGGTGCACTTTGTAGCTGTCTACTTCCTGAAAGCCTTCAAGCAACTACTGTTAAACAGCTCCCAGAATACCATGAGTTTTCATATGCTTATGTTATCTTTTCCATACTTATGCAATAAAAAATGTTGTATTTGTATTCACACGCCATTAACTCTTCAAATGCAACTTTCCTAATCTACCTTTCTGGGTGATAACTTGAAGAAGATGATGTGGTGATTGAGCTTTATTTGTATTAGTTTTCTACTTGAATTTTCAAATTCTTAGAGTCAATTTTAGCCCATACATGACCTTTTCATGCTTATGTTTAGATTAGCAGTTATGGATTTGGATTAATGTGATTTTGGGTACCTATGCCATGAACAATGATTTATTGTGCCTAAATTGCATCATGAGCAAATGATACTGCCCATATTTGCTATTTCATTTCAGGAACTCCTTACAAAAGGGCATGGGAAGCAATTCTGGAGAAGTTCGCCATGGCGCAATTCAATATTCATCACGGCCAAAGTTCAGGCAATCATGCATGAACTCTCGGGTGAGGTTCGCCGCTGCGAAACCTGAAGTTCACAGCGGCGAATATCGCGCAGTACTTGAATTTTTACCTCAGAAGGAAAATAACCCGACCCGGCTTGATAGATCCGACCCAGGTCGGTTTATTATGCTGAATTAGGGTATTTTCGAAAGGAGGAGGAAGAATGAGGTAGAGAGCATTGAGAGAGCAAAGGAGGAGAGAAACCCATTCTCCATTTACCCTATCCACACACTAACACCATTTCACACCACTTCTTCATCATCTATCCATCTATCATGCTCCTATCATCCATTCAAAGCTCATTCCCATCACCCATGAAGAGCTGAACATCTCCACCCTCTTGAAGATGAAGTGAGCCAGAGTTCGAAGTGCCGAAAGAGGAGTATTTACTTTCAATCTGTGTTTACACTATAGATTACTAAGATTCCGAGTTGGACTTTGTAATTTGTGTGTAAATGCTTGGTCTCGGTTGAGCCAAACTTGGATTATTATGTATTGAGTTGTTTTGTGATTAACAAAGAAGAATGGAGTTCATTTTGTTTATTCAATAAAATCTTGTTGTTCTCTGCTATCATCCTAGTTGTGCTTGGTTTTAGAGTCAACAATGTATGGAGTTGATTTTATCAATCTGCGATTTCCGTACACACACTAAGTGGTCTTAAGGGATTTCATGGGATGGAGTTCATTTCATGTTGTTTCGGACCCACCAAGTCATGTGGAGATTTAGAAGGAGATCATCTTATGACTCTTTGGACCCATGAAAATTGTTGGGGTTTTTGATTTCAAAAACTTAGTGCGAAAGCCGATACTTTCCCTCATCCTTTGCGAATTATGATGGAACACTTTGTTTTCAAAGAGGTGGTCATTATCGTACACAGTTTCTCTTTATCATAGCTGCTTTGTTTTCCTCTTCGATAAAAAAATACCAAAAAGAAACAAGTTTATTTTGTAATTAGTTTAGATACATAGGATAATTTGAATCAAACCCAGGTTGCATTTACATCACAAGCACAGACCCAAGCTAAGAATTATTGGTACGCCTTCTCGCTTCCAGAGAGAATGACCCTGGGGTTGTCACTATACAACCCTTGGAAATCAAAGTTAATATTCTTAATCCATTTTCAAGGCTAATCAGCAACCTAAGTTTACAATTTGTGGCTTAGTTTGGCTTCCCTCTTTTAAACAGCTTGTAAGGAGTTTTTCCCATGGAGGTCCTGATGTATGCTCAATTGGATATGTAGCATGTCATGCTTAGTGTGTCTGCCCAGAAAACTTGAGAAACTTTCTTCTCAATCATCATTGCTCGTGCCATATACGTAAGCACTCGATTCTTTCGTTCCACCACCCTATTTTGTTGAGGCGTTCTTGGAGCTGAGAAGTTGTAGTTGATTCCTTCTTTTTCATATAATGTTGCAAAGTCACCATTCTCAAATTCTCCACCATGATCTATTCTAATGGAAACAATAGACACAGCCTTCTCATTTTGGACCTTCTTGTCAAAAATAGTGAATAACTCAAAAGTTTCATTCTTTGAAGCTAGAAATATGGTCCATGTAAATATAGAGACAATAACTAGAGTGTAGAGATTTCCTCCTAGACTCTTTATGTTGATACCTTGTTTTGATGATAACAAAGTTTTAATTCAAAGGTTACATGGCAGGATTTGGAAATGTTTTTGAAATTTTTGGGAATGACTTTTACATTTCAACAACTCGAGTTTAATGATCTACAACTTGAGTTCTATGACTGTGTTTTGGAAAACTTTCAGGTATAACTCAAGTTTCCAACTTCAAGTTGTGATGATTGAGTTACACCATTTGTAGAACTCGAGTTACATGCCTCAAGTGCTCTGTCCAAGGAATTTCATGTGTAACAACTCAAGTTCTGAGGTTAAGCAACTCGAGTCACTTGGAACTTTCATCAACAACTGAGTTTTCAGCTTCAAGTTGTGATGACTCGAGTCACATCTTTTTTAGAACTCGAGTTGCATGCCTAAAAATCTATTTTCTAGAAATCTTATGTGCTAGAACTCGAGTTGCAGTCTTGGAGAACTCGAGTTTCCCTGAACTTTCAAGGACAACTCAAGTTTCTCACTTCAAGTTGCAACAACTTGAGTTCCAGGCTTATTAAACTCGAGTCTCGTGACCTTGAACTACTGAGGAAGCTTTTAGTACACTAGAACTCGAGTTGTAGAAGCATAAACTCGAGTTGCATAACTGGTTTACAAAAGAACTTTCAACATAAACTCGAGTTATCAAGTTTCAGCCACTCGAGTTACTCACTTTTAAAAACTCAAGTTGCACAACATGATTTCATAACTTGCAGTCTGAACTCGAGTTATATAAATAAAAGTTTTTGAACTACATTATGAAACTTTCATTGTGAACTCGAGTTATACAAATAAAAGTTTTTGACCTACATTATGAAACTTTCATTGTGAACTCGAGTTTCCAAATTAAAGTTTCTTCGACTTGAGTCAGGCATTTTTGAAAACTTGAAGTTTTATAACATGACATTTCAGATAAACTTCAAAACTATGAGGAAGAACTCAAGTCATGCATTCCCACAACTTGAGTCACAACTTTATCTGACAAACAACATCTGACATGGAGCTTCACTTTTACCAAATCCTTCCTTATTCCTGTCAAAGATTTTTAAATCCTACCTGCCACCATAAATGCTCGTTTACTAACCTATGAAATAGGAAAAGCTTCACATGCTGAAGATCTCCGACAAACGAGAAGCAATCAGAATTTTTCAGTCTTCGCCAACGTTAATGGATTACATTTATTACCGCATTCAATGCTCCCACCAACTATAGACAACGGCTACTCAATCTGAGTAACGGACATTTGGCCTTCTCAACGGATAACTTGAAAGACTTTATCTATAAATATAGAAGCATTGAAGATGGAAAGAGACAATGACGATTAACAATGCTACCATTCATACGCTCTTTATCTCTTGCCTTCTGAAAACA
Source organism: Vachellia pachyceras (assembly GCA_025593235.1). NCBI lineage: Eukaryota > Viridiplantae > Streptophyta > Magnoliopsida > Fabales > Fabaceae > Vachellia > Vachellia pachyceras. Next base: position 10,595 of record JANTPZ010149882.1, read on the forward strand.
TTCAATACTGTTTTGTGAGCTTCAGTGTTTAGTCTATCTACTCTTTTGAGAGTTTAAACTCGTGATTCATTCTTGTAAACATTGAGAAACTCAAATTTGGGGCTTTGAGTTCTTTGGGCTATGAGGTTATTGAAAACAGAGAGTGAAGGTCTCTGTTATCTTTCGAATAGTGAGGGGGAGTGTGACTCCTTAATTGTAAAGGCTTGTGAAGCCTGTTTGCTTGAGTTTAGTGGATTGCAAATCTCAGAGGAGCTCTAAGGACTGGATGTAGGTCAGAGAAGACCGAACCAGGATAAATCGCCGTGTCCATTATTCCTCTGCACTCTCGGTGACTTTGTTTTAATTTCTGTGATTTACATTTTAATTTTAAAGTGTGACCAATTCACCCCCCTCTTGGTCAAATCCTACTCTAACATTTGGTACTAGAGTAGGTCTCTTGTCTAAAGGACATAACTGTCTCAAAAGCGATCATGGCAGGATTTGACGAACACATAATGGCCGATTGAGCATCAATAACCAGACCTCCAGTATTTAACAGCCAGAAGTTCTCTTTCTAGAAAATAAAGTTCCAGAACTTTATTATGGCAACTGACTTTGATTTATGGGATATTTTTGAAACAGGCAACATTGTGCCAATGAAGAAACATAAAGACCAGTTGGTTCTAAAGCTGAAAGCAGAGTTCGATGATGAAGACAAGAAGAAAATGCTATTGAATCGTAAAGCTGTACTAATGTTGCAAGTAGCCTTAAATGAAGACGATTTCTTCAAAGTCTGCACTTTACCCTCCGCAAAATACATGTGGGAAGCATTGGAGATTGCCTACGAGGGAACTGAAGCAGTAAAGGAAAGCAGATAAACATGCTCACCACTGAGTATGACTTACTCAGAATGTGAGATGAAGAAACAATTGCAGAATTCCAAATGCTATCCAGCAAGTAAGAAAGATTCTCAATGTGCTATCCAGCAAGTAAGAAGCAAAAGTAACAGCCATAGAATAGTCCCGTGGAGAGTCAATGAATTCAGTGGCAGCATTGTTTGGGAGTCTCGCAGAGTATGAGATCAAGCAGAAATTTAAGAAAGAATTATCCAATATTGAAGAAAAGAGGAAAAAGGGGCTTGCACTCAAATATGTAAAAGTGACAGAAAAGGAACCTGAAACAAAGGAAGAAGAAGAAGGTGTTGAAGACGAAGAACTTGCAATGGTAGTTCGCAAGTTGAGAAGAATGTTCTGAAAGGATCAACAGACTCGATGACCACCAAAAGGAGGATCAAGCAGGAATGTTTGCTACGGTGCAACAAACCAGGACACGTTAGGGCAGATTGTACGCTAATTGCTGCTCAAAACAAAGAAAAGGAGAAAAAGAAACCGAGATTCTTTAAGAAGAAAAAGGCGTATGTCTCTGGCATTTGGGGTGACGGTACTTCAGACGAAGAAAATGAAGCACAAGAAGAAGCAAACCTTTGTCTCGTAGCACGGGAAGAAGAAGAAGACACTGAGATAGAGGAGGTAATTCTTACCAACCCCACTTATGATGAATTACTTGAAGATTATGATGAAATGCACCTTGAACTGTTAAAATTTGCAAAAGAATTATCATTTCTTAGGAAGAAGGTTAGGGAGCTAGAAAAACCAATTGAGAAAACTGTCACTGCTTCTTTCTGTTCTAACTGTTAGATTCTGAAAACTGAAAATGATAGATTAACAAAATCTCTCAAAAAGTTTACAAAAGGCAGTGAGATGTTACAAGTTATTTTGAAAAAACCAAAGAGTAACTAATGATCGTAGTGGCATAGGTTATAACCTAGCAAACGATTTTCACAAAGGTAGGAAGAAGAATGGTAACAAAAGTTATTTAAAGTTTTTCCAAAAATCTGTGCATACGTCTGAACCATTTGTTTTTTGCAATTATTGTAATAGAAAGGGACACATAACTAATTTGTGTCAGTAGGAAAAAGAAAGATCTTGGAACTTGCAAATGGGTACGTAAAGGAACTTATGTTCCAAAGGCACCTAGCACTAACCTGAAAGGACCCAACAAAACTTGGGTACCTAAATCAATTAAATGATCTTTTTGCAGGTTTGTCTTAGAGCATCTAAGTCAAGTAAGTGGTATATAGATAGTGGATGCTCAAGACATATGACGGGTGACAAAAATAAGTTTGTTAACCTTAAAACAAAAGAAGGAGGAAAAGTAAGCTTTGGAGGCAACCAATCCGGCATAATTGTTGGAGTTGGTGAATTGAGCAATCTAAATAGAGCTCCGGTCAAAAATATTTATCACGTGGAAGGATTATGTCACTATCTCCTGAACGTGAGCCAAACTGCTGATAAAGATAATTGGGTGATCTGCGACTCACAAGAATGCTTCATTATCAACAAGAAAGATCTACTGATCAACAAAGAAAAGTTGAACATTCAACTCCGAGCTCCAAGGGACGGTAACTGTTACACCATTAATTTAGAAAATGCTTTCACTAACTCTTGTTTAATTAGTCAAACTGATGAAAGTCGTTTATGGCATAAACGTTTAGCAATGTTAACATGCATCTGCTTGACCGATTAATCAAAAATGAATTAGTTCAAGGGATTTCAAAAATCAGTTTTAAAAATGACTTAGTTTGCGATGCCTGCCAGATGGGAAAACAAACCAAGTCTTCTTTTAAATCAAAGAAAGAGATTTCAACTAAAAGACCCCTTGAACTACTTCACATGGATTTAATAAGTCCCGCAAGAGTAAAGAGTCTAGAGGAAATCTTTACACTCTAGTTATTGTAGATGATTTCTCAACATTTACATGGACCTTATTTCTAACTTCAAAAAATGAAACTTTTGAGTTATTTATTACATTTTCCAAGAAGGTCCAAAATGAGAAGGGTATGTCCATTGTTTCTATAAGAACAGATCATGGTGGAGAATTCAAAAATGGTAATTTTGCAACATTCTGTGAAAAAGAAGGGATCAACCACAATTTCTCAGCTCCAAGGACACCTCAACAAAATGGAGTCATGGAATAAAAGAATCGAGTACTTGCAGATATGGCTCGTGCAATGATGACTGAGAAGAAAGTCTCTAAAGTTTTCTAGGCTGACGTAATTAGCACAGCATGCTATATATCCAACAGAGCCTATATTAGGACTTCCATGGGAAAGACTCCTTACGAGCTATTCAAAGGAAGAAAGCCGAATCTTTCTCACCTGCACATATTTGGAAGTAAATGCTTCATCCACAACAACGACAAGGATAATCTTGGTAAATTCGACCCTAAATCTGAAGGCTTATTTCGGGATATTCTAATAGAAGTAAAGCATTTAGAGTCTTTAATAAACATACTTGTGTAGTAGAAGAGTCAATACATGTAGTGTTTATTGAGACTGAACCTCAAGTGAAACCTAATCTTGATAAAGATATTGCTATTTCAAAAGTTTTCAAAAAAAAAGAAGAAGGATAGTTCAACCGATATTCAACCAACAAATGATTTAGAAAAGGATCAATAGAATGAACATCCTCAATCCCCTCAACTAAGAGCGTGGATTTCAAAATGAGGCTCAATTTTCAGCATTTATTTCACAAGTACAGCCCAAGAATGTTAAGGAATCTTTAACTGGCAATGATTGGATTATAATTATGGAAGAAGAGCTAAATCAATTTGAAAGAAACTAAGTTTGGGACTTAGTACCCCGTCCAAATGACCATCAGGTCATAGGTACCAAATGGGTATTTAGAAACAAACTTGACAAATCCGGAAACATTATCAGGAACAAAGCTCGATTAGTGGCCAAAGGCTACAATCAAGAAGAAGGAATTGATTATAAGGAAACGTATGCTCCAGTGGCAAGATCGGAAGCAATACGTATCCTACTTGCTTTTGTGTGCTTAATGGATTTCAATCTTTTTCAAATGGATGTCAAAAGTGCTTTTCTAAATGGGTTAATTATGGAGGAAGTATATGTTGAACAACCTTTAGGGTTTGAAGATTCTTCTAAGCCTAATCATGTTTTTAAACTTAAGAAAGCACTTTATGGTTTAAAACAAGCACCAAGAGCATGGTATGAAAGACTTAGTAATTTCTTGATTAAGAAGGGTTTTACTAGAGGAAAGGTTGATACAACATTATTCGTTAAGCATTCTAAATCTGATATGTTAATTGTTCAAATTTATGTTGATGATATCATTTTCGGTGCAACTAACAACGATCTTTACTAAGAGTTTACTAAGATTATGCAGGCCAAATTTGAGATGTCAATGATGGGAGAGCTCAACTTCTTTCTCGGACTTCAAATCAAACAAAGGAAGAATGGCATTTCCATTAGCTAGACAAAGTACCTAAAAGAGCTTTTGAGGAAGTTCAGGATCGATCGATGCAAAAGTTCAGACACTCCCATGAGTTCAACAGCACTGCTTCATGCAGATGCAAAAGGCAAAGACTTTGACATCAAGAGATATAGAGGAATGATTGGTTCGTTGCTCTATCTCACATCCAGCAGACCGGATATTCAGTTCAATGTTGGGATGTGTGCACTTTATCAAGCAGTACTAAAGGAATCACATACTGAAAACGTGAAGAGGATCTTTAGAATCTTGCTGGCACCATTGATCTTGGAATATGGTATCCCAAGGGAACTAATGAAGAGTTGATAGCATTCTCAGATTCTGACCATGTGGGCTATAAGATGAATAGAAAAAGCACGAGTGGTCAATGCCAATTCCTTAAAGGATCATTAGTATCCTGGTTCAGCAAGAGGCAATCAACAGTTTCACTATCCTTAATAGAAGCTGAATACATAGATGCTGCAAGCTGTTGTGCTCAAGTGCTATGGATGAAACAACAACTTCAAGACTTGGGAATGAGTTTCACAGAAATTCCCATACTCTGTGACAATACCAGCACTATCAACTTGGCCAAGAATCCTGTGCATCACTCTCGGACAAAGCATATCGATATATGTCATCACTTCATCCGAGACCATGTGCAAAGGAAAGACATCAAAGTGGTTTTCATTCCAATCCATCAACAAATAGCAGACATCTTCACTAAACCATTAGCCAGGGAGCAATTCATGAACATTCAAAGAGAATTGGGAATGATGAATCCCAATGAACTGTAAGTAATGTTGATTTACTGTTGTTTTGATGATTAATCATACTAACTTAAGCATCAGAGTGTCTTTAGTAAGTTTTGCAGGTCTTCGTATAAGTGCCAGAAATAAATTCAAAGAAGCAAAGTTCAGAAACTCGAGTTGTGACACAGAGGCTTGAAACTCAAGTCATGGGAAGGAACAACTCGAGTTCCAACACTACACAAGAAAACTGGGAAGGCAAACTCGAGTTATGGCTTGGAAGTTGGTGTGACTCGAGTTCTGGGAGCTGACAACTCGAGTTCAGGTACGCATTTTTCCTTCACAGGCCTGAAACTCGAGTTCTGGAGTTGCACAACTTGAGTTATGAGGCGTTTGTTCATATGGGAGTCACGAAACTCGAGTCATGAGAAACCACAACTTGAGTTCTTGACTGATAGTTTTCTTTTTGCCTCTCGAAACTCGAGTTCTGAGAAATCACAACTCGAGTTCCATAACTGAGAAATCAATTCTCTCTCAACGAAACTCAAGTTATGGATCCCACAACTTGTAATATCCATAAATTTCTATGCTAGCTGAATGAAATATTAATCCGTTAGCTAGGAATGAAAAGAGAAATCAGAGGTAAATAGTACAGAAAGAATGATTATAGGCCGCAAGTCGAAAGGATAGACTTGGTTTAGTACATGGAGTTCCGTAGGAATTCCAGAATTAAGGAAAATTGCCCAGAGTGATATGTGTGACACTCCTTAATATTTACCTTTAGCTTCATTAAATATCTATTTGAAAGCACATTTAGGCCTTTAGTGACCTAGAGTAACCAAAGAGTGAAAAATAAAATTTTCAAGTTTAAGGTTACTATTCACGTCACTATTCACATATTTTTAGGCCAACTTTGAAATTCAGAACTAATTGTAGAAAAATCAAAATTGAGTGCTTCCAGTTTCTATTTGAAGCTTGTAAGTTCCTTTATAATGGAAAAATACTCCTTGAGCCATTAACTTTCCCAAATGATACAGTTTAATTCATGAAAAAGTACTGTTCATTTGGTCATTTTTCTATTTTCCCAGGTTTTTCAGTGATTTTCTTCAATATTTGGAACATCATAACTTTCTGTAAAAAAACTCCAAATGAATTGTTCTTTGGCTTGTTTTAAACCTTACAATGCCAACTATTTTTCTGTAAAATTTCAGATCAATTGGAGTTCATTTACCCTGTTTTCAAATAGGCCAAATTTAGGGGTTTGACCAATTTCCCTTTGCTAAAAAGTCAAACTTCCCATTTTCAAACTTCATCTTTTTGAAACCCTAACTCCTAATTCTTTTTGAACCATATTTAATCATTCATTTAGGAGTTCTTAGCTATCATATAACATCCATACATGCATGGGCTCATAAGATATATTACATGACATATATACATTCCATGCTCATGACAAATTCCTTGCTTTAACTTCATAAACTTTCTCCTTACTCTTGGATGCACTTGTACCTAGAAATGGTTAATGGGGGAGGGTGAGATTCAAGGAATCCCAATAGCAAACATTACAAACAATGCATGTAGGATGAATGCTAGTGCATGATATGCTTGCCTTATATAGGCTCATGTTCACA
>JANTPZ010149892.1:0-15749 GCA_025593235.1 Vachellia pachyceras
GATATAGAGTAAATGAACTCCAATTGATCTGACATTTTACAGAAAAATAGTTGGCATTGTAAGGTTTAAAACAAGCCAAAGAAAAATGGATTTGGAGTTTTGTACAGAAAGTTATGATGTTCCAAATATTGAAGAAAATCACTGAAAAACCTGGGAAATAGAAAAATGACCAAATGAACAGTACTTTTTCACGAATTAAACTGTGTCATTTGGGAAAGCTAATGGCTCAATGAGTATTTTTCCCTTATAAAGGAACTTACAAGCTTTAAATATAAACTGGAAGCACTCAATTTCAATTTTTCTACAATTAGTTATGAATTTTCAAAGTTGGCCCAAAAATCTGTGAATAGTGACGTGAATAGTAACCTTAAACTTGAAAATTTTATTTTTCACTCTTTGGTTACTCTAGGTCACTAAAGGCCTAAATGTGCTTCCAAATAGATATTTAATGAAGCTAAAGGTAAAGATTAAGGAGTGTCACATCTAGCACACACGCTCTCAACATGTCCTCGAGCATTTGAATCATCCTTTCTGATTGTCCATCCGCCTGTGGATGTAAACTATGTTAAAACTTAATTTGGTTTTGAGGGCTTCTTGCAAAGATTTCCAAAATCTCGACGTAAAACAAGGATCTTAGTCTGAGATTATATTCTTTGGCACCCCATACAATCTTACAATCTCCTTGATATACGTCTCTACTAACTTCATCAGTGGCCAGTTGGTAGAATTGTAAGAAAATGTGCTTACTTAGTCAACCTTTCTACTATCACCAAGATAGCATTATGCTTCTCCGACTTTGGAAATCCTACGATGAAATCCATTGTCACGCTATCCCACTTCCATTTTGGGATCGTTTGACTGTGTAATAATCCTGGTGGCCTCTAATATTCTATCTTTACTTTTTGACAAGTAAGACACCTGCTCACATACTCGGTGATGTCTTGCTTCATTCTAGGCCACCAAAATAATTTCTTCAACTCATGATACATTTTGGTCATTCCAGGGTGGATAATGTACTTACTCCTGTGAGCCTCATCAAGTATCTTTTGCCTCAAAGTAGACTTTGGAGGGATATAATATCGATCTCTAAGCTTCACTATTCCCTCAGGGGCCTTATTAAACTCTTTAGCTCCCTCTTGACTCATCTGAGTTTCTATATTCTGTGCAAATGAATCCACTTCTTGAGCTTCTTTAATCTCATCCTTGATATAAGTACGGATCTGGGTAGTGCCACATCTGTCAGGTTCCACTTGTAACTAATTTAATGCTCCCCAATCTCGGATGCTTTCTATCAGCCTTTGCTCTTTCATCATCATCATAGCCACATGCGTCGTCTTTCTCCTTAATGCATCGGCAACTACATTTGCTTTACCCGGATGATACTTTATCTTTCTCCTTAATACATCGGCAACTACATTCTCTTCCATCCATCGTCTCTACCTTAAATTCAGCTCCTTTTGATCTTGTAAGTACTTAAGACTTTTGTGGTCATAGTACAGCTTGATGGTTGTTCCATATAAACAATTGCTGCTAGCTCCAAATCATGTATGGGGTAATTTTCTTCATGCGGCTTCAGCTGTCGAGAGGCATAAGGTACTACTCTCACCTACTGCATTAAAACACATCCCAATCCATGCTTGCTAGCATCATTATAAGCCACATAAGTTTCTTTTGGATAAGGGATTATCAATGCAGGGCCCGAGGTTAGCTTTTTCTTTAATTCTTGAAAACTACCTCATATTTTTCATCCCACGTAAAATTTGGTTCTTTCATGTGAGCTTATTCAACGGAAAGGCAATCTGAGAGAAGTTTTAAATAAAGCGTCTGTAATAACATGCTAGGCCCATAAAGCTTCTGACTTCAGTTACTGTTATAGGTTGATTCCATCTCAGTACTGCCTCTACTTTGGCGTGGTCTACTGCGACCCCTTCTTAAGAGATCACATACCCTAGGAAATTTACTTTGGGTAACCAGAATTCATACTTACTGAGCTTAACGTATAAATGTTTTTCTTTTAAAATAGTTAATACAATTCTCAGATGCCTTTCATGCTCCTCTAAAGATTTAGAGTACACTAGTATATTATCAATGAAGACTACAACAAACTAGTCTAGATATTGCCGAAAAATGCGATTCATATAATACATGAAAACTGCAGGGGCATTAGTCAGTCCGAACGGTATCACAAAAAACTCATAGTGTCCGTATCTAGTTTGGAAGGCCATTTTGGCAATGTCTTCTGCTCTAACTTGAAGCTGGTGATAGCCTAATCTGAGATCAATCTTGGAAAACACTTTGGTACTACTCAGTGATCCAGTAAATCATCAATCCAGGGAAGAGGGTTCTTATTCTTGGTTATCACTTTATTCAACTCACGGTAGTCAATACATAATCTAACACTCACACCTTTCTTTTTCACAAAGAGGATTGGGGCTCCTAGGGTGAAACACTGGGTCTAATTAACCCATTCTCTAACATCTCCTCTATCTGTTGTCTATCATTCTGATTTATAGTTTTGTCATCGTCAAAAAAAGGGGAGAATGTTGATACCTTGTTTTGATGAGAACAAAATAAAATGATTTATGTGTTAGAAAGAATTTAAGAAATTAAAAATGTGTTTTGAAATCTGAGCAGCAGAGTTATGATTCAATGATTCATGAAAATACTCAAGTGTTTTTGCCAAAGCATTGATAGTATTCGAGCATTGGAATTCAATGCTCCAGCACTGTATGTTTTGAACTTAAGAAAAATCAGTACTTCCAGGCAATACTTCAAGTGTTGACATGAAGTGTTGTCAACACTCGAGCATTGGAAGTTGATACTCGAGCATTGTGTTTTGAAAAGAAGTTTTAAACTACATTCTCAGTGAATACTTCAAGCATTGGCAGGAAGTATTGCCAATGCTCGAGCATTGGAAGTCAATACTTGAGCATTAAGCTAAAACAGGGCTCATAAACAATACTGCATGAAGTACTGCAAGTATTAGCTGATAGCACTTCAAGCATTTGGGAATCTACTCCCCCTTTCTCTTCTCACTGACCAAAGTATTCGAGTGTTGAATTTTTTTCACAACACTGTTAGACAACACTTTTGATACTCGACTGTTGAATGTATTGCTTCAATATTTCTTTTTTAGCTTCATTATTAGCCATCTACTCTTTTGAGAGAGAATCCTTTGGCAAAAATACTTTGTAAATCTGTGAGAAACTCAAGGATGGGACCTTGAGTCTACTGGGCTAAAAGTGATATAGAAATAGTGTGTCACTCTGTTTTAATAAAGAGCGAAAGGGGGAGTGGATTCCCAAACTGTACAAGCTTGTGAAGCCTCATTTCTTTGTTGATAGTGGATTTGGAAATCTTAGGAGTGCTCTGAGGACTGGACGTAGGTCAAGGAGACCGAACCAGGATAAATCTTTGTGTTCATCTTTTCTCTTCACTCTCAGTAACTTTGTTTTTAATTTTGAGATTTTAAAGTGTTAAATTTTTATCTGACCAATTCACCCCCTCTTAATCAAATCCTATTTTAACAAAAAATACTTTGTAGGACCTTGAGTCTTTTGGACTGCAAAAGAGTTAGAAAACAGAGAGTGTGTAACTCTGTTTTAGTGAGAATAGAAAGGGGAGTGGATTCTCAAATTGTACTAGCTTGTGAAGCCTCATTTCTTTATTGATAGTGAATTTGGAAATCTTAGGGGTACCCTGAGGACTGAACATAGGTCAAGGAGACCGAACTAGGATAAATCTCTGTGTTCATCATCTCTCTTTACTCTCGGTGACTTTGTTTTAAATTTGTGAATTTAAAGTGTTAAATAATTTTTTTATCTGACCAATTCACCCCCTCTTGGTCAAATCCTATTCTAACATTTTGATGATATGAAATATAAAAGAGCACAAAGTTTTTATAATCCATATTAATTTACTACTACATTTGTGTATTTTTTTAATTGGAGGATGATATGGTTAAATAACTCAATTTGAAGGTTAAAATGTTTCAAATAGATGCTTTATCATTATACATTGATTAATCCGCCATTTAATCTTCATTTGGATGCTCAGAACTTATTCTTGAAGTTAATACTCGAGTACAAACTCAAAAACTCGAGTATGATTAGTGTTTGGAGTTTCCTATTGCAATACTTGAAGTAATACTCAAGTATAAACCTCAAGTATTGAGATTTTGGAGTCAACACTTGAGTATTGGACTATAATACTCGAGTATTGACCTCATGGGAGTCAATGCTCGAGCACTGGATTCTAATACTCGAGCATCAGCATCCTTTGTTAACTTTCAGCTCGACATATATTTGGTATTTTGATCATATCTCCCAAACTACAAATCCAATTTATGTGAAACTAATTTTATATGAAACTAGACTTAAAATGCATTTCATAGACACTAATAAAAGCATCATATCATTTCATATAAAGGAGATAAAGATTTCTAAACTTGGTGGTCAAAATTGAAAGCTTTATTTCTAACATTTACTTATTGTATCTTTCATATCTTTCTTTATATAATAGCTTTAGGACTAATTCTTGTTTCATGTGAAAGTAGACTTTCAGGTTGCCAATCTTGGAGTTGAATTGAGAGACTTATAGCCATTGCAAGTTGAGCTATAAGCAGAAATCTGGACCATGACCCCAATGCTCAAGCACTGGTACCTAGTGCTTGAGTATCTATCTCCATAAATCAGTTTTCAACACAATACTTGCAAGTATGCTCGAGCAGTAGATAAAGAATTGACAATGCTCGAGCACTAGCATCTAGTACTTGAGTATCGAGTTCAAAAGTCAGTTTTTCAAGCATTGCTTTCACCAAGTTCTCCAGCATAAGTTCAAGCATAGCTAACACTCGAGCATTAGAACTCAATGCTCGAGCATCGTGTCTCATTTTGTGCAATCCTGTCAAGGAACACTTCAATATAGGAAAAAGCATGGTCAATACTCGAGCACTAGGACTCAGCACTTGAGTGTTAATGAGTTTTTGAGTAATGCTGTTAGAGAATGCTACAAGCATCATAGGAAGTATTGCCAATGCTGAAATACTGGCACCTAATGCTTGAGCATCGGGCTCTGAACTTGTTTTTTCTCTTATGCTTGTTGAAATTGCTCTAGCATTGGTGACAGTACTCATAATGCTAGAGCACAATGATCTAATACTCGAGTATTGAATGTTTTAAACATGTTATTTCTTCAACACTTTCACAAAATGCTCGAGCAATGTCAAAAGTATTAGCAATGCTCAAGCACTAAGTTTCAATACTCAAGCACTGAATGTTTTGCTTGCAATATTCATTCTAGTGCTTGAGCATAACTAAAAGTATTAACATTACTAGAAGTATTATGCCTGAGTACTGGAGCATCAAGACATATTTCCTAATACTTTCTTCTGTGCTCCAGCATTTAATAAAAGCATTGAGCTTTTCTTTGAAACATAACACTCCAATACTTGAGTATTGGATCATAGTACTCAAGCATTACTTTATCTGACCATACATAAGTCTAACATCTAGGCCTACATTCTACAAAATCTCTACTTATTTGTGCTTATCTTATTTGAATTTTTACCTACTCTCATAAATGCTCCATGCTTTGACTTAGCAAAAGGTAATAGGTCTTCTAATCACATCTCCAGAGTGGGCTCAATGGAATATTCTCAGACATAAGCAATCACTATAACAGAAGCAACTAATACAAGACAATGAGCAATGAAATAGAGTGTAATGAATACAACACTGCTCTCCAACAGATATATTTTGCCAACATCTATAAATATGAGGAAGCAACGAACAAAGAAAATTAGAGACGAAGTATATGGAGTCTCCGAAAACAAAATAGAGAGTGGGATTCATGGAAATCTCACAACATTAGGACAATAATATTACACTTCTCCGAGAGCTTCAATGTTTATTTATCCACTCTTTGAGAGAGTATATTTATTCATCATTGTATTTCTATGAGAAACTCAAGATTGGGATCTTGAGATTGTTGGACTGAGTTTGAGTTGAGAAAACAGAGCATTTTGGTCTCTATTATAGTGCAGTTCGTGAGGGGGAGTGTGATTCCCATTGTAAAGGCTTAAGAAGCCTATTGTTATTATTGTTAATGGATTGGAAAATTTTATAGGAGCTTTAAGGACTGAATGTAGGTCAAGAGGACCGAACCAGGATAAATCACTATGTTCATCTTCTTTGCTTTACTCTTCCTTTCGATAACTTCACTTTTATTTACTCTTTGATTTAACGAAAATTTTTGTAACACCCAATTCACCCCCTCTTGGGTGACAAATCACTCCTTTCATGATAAGGAGTTGATTAATGTATATATTGCTTTGGTTTAGTTGATGTATGAATTTTTGGAATCATGAGAGAGATTTAGAGAAAAAGATTGGTTGCAAATCACTCCTTTCATGATAATGAGTTGATTGATGTATATGTTTCTTTGGTTTAGTTGTTGTATGAACATTTGGAATCATGAAAAATAAGGAGAGGTGATGTCCAATTTGTGATTTGAGGGGGAAGAAGCGTTTTTGAGTCAAATAATACATGAGAAGTGTTTTATGATCAAGAATATGCCATTATATGTGAAGAAAGTTTGAAAAACACATTTGTTGTTCTTTGGGCAGATTTTTGGCCAGACCTAGAAGTGGTAGGAGGAGTGTGATTTTCATGATTTTGATGCTTCCATTAGCTTTAGAATGAAAATTTGTGTAGGATGAAAGTGAGGAAAAGATTTGGGAAGCATTGGAAATCATTTGAGCAAGTTTACAAGTTCTAGGGTTTTAAAATGTCAAGAGGGAACTTGTTGAGTTTTCATGGTTCTAATGGCTTAGTAATGACTTGAAATTGATGGTTATGCCACTATATTGTGTATAGAAAAGTGAATTGCCAAAGAGCAATCTTGGAAGGGAGAGAAAGAAAGCATATGAAGTCAAGAACAAGTAAAGAATCGAGGAAGCAAAACCCCTAACCTCATGTAATGTTGTAGTGAAAATGATTTGTGAACTATGTATGATTTAGTATTGAAAATTTGTGATGATGAGTGTATGAATATGTACTTTTGAGTGATATGGCCATATGCATATCATTGTTTAGTTTGCACATTTCATATTACCCTAATCCTACACTCATTTATAAAGAGTTGTCATGCATGTTTAAATGTGTGTTAATGTGTTTTCTATTAGGATTTCCAAAAATCTCACTCTCCCCCAACTAACCATTTTAGGTGCAAGTTCAAGTAAAGGTAAAGGAAAAGTGAATGAAGAGTAAAGGAAGCATTTTGTTGCCTTTTTCTTGCCAAGTTATGTGAAGTTGTTATCATGCTCATGTTTATATGCTTTGGAATTAATGTAAAGCCCTAAACCTCTACTTGATGATATTTATATGTGTATGTATGCGTGCAATATCATGTGAGTTAATTGTTTATGGCAAAAAGGGTTTTACAAAATTTTAAGAAATGAGAATTTTTGAAAGAAGGGGATCTAAAACCCTTACAAGTTTCCAAATTGTGTACTATGATGAAAAATAGTAAATGAAGACCAATTGAGCTGAAGTTTTCCATAAAAATAGTTCATATTGTAATCTTTAAAATGAGTCCAAGATCACTATAATTGGACAATTGTATACAAAGTTATGGGTTTCCAAACATAAGAGAAAAACCTGGAAAAATGAAAAATGACCATATGAACAGTGCATTTTCACGCAATAAACTGTATTAATTGGGCAAGTTTTTGAGCCAATGAGTATTTTTCCCTGTAGATAAGGCTACAAACTTCATATAGAAATTGGAATCACTCAATTCTGATTTTTTCTATAATTAGTTATAAATTTTCAAAGTTGAGCTAGAAATCTAGAAAATTGACCAAATAAATAGCAACTCAGATGAAATTTTCAAATCTCACTTCTTTGGTCAATTTGATTTATGTAAGGCCTAAAAGTGGTTCAATAATGATATAATATGAGTCTAATGAGGTAAAGTAAGAAGTATTACAGCTTTTAAGTCAAAAATGCATGTGATTAATATTAGACTATGTCTTCTATTTAAAGTAGTGCCACTTGCATGTTTTGCTTCATTAGAGTTATATAAATTTATTTCCTCTTTACATTTGAATATGGTTAAAATTTTCATAATTCTATTGAATATGAAAATGTAACGCCAAGTTTGGGGATTGACCATTTCTTTCTCCCTCATCTTCACTACTTTGCTTTGAGTGCTCACATTGAGGACAATGTGACATTTAGGTGTGGGGGTGAGGTGATAGTTACTAATGTTGCATTTCTTGTCCACAAGTTTTCTTTGGAATTATTTGAAAAATCCTTTTCTGGAAGCATGAATTTACTTGGAACATCATCAAGGTTGAATTGATTTGAGCTTGAAAGTGTGGAATTTGATTAGGATTCGATTCTATCTTCTTGGAATGTGAGTGAAGAGGCAAAGAATGAGGCTTAGGTATATGACTCTAGGATGTCAAAAATATAACCATGGTGAGGAAGTTGAGCCTTTAAATCCATTGCTTCCCAGAGGGAGTACATTCATTGTGGTCTTGTATCTAGAACTTGTCTTGAATCTCTTTTGAAACTTAGAGTGCTTGTTGCATGAACAAAGATGATTTAGGCATTCAGTTTCATACCCATTTTGACCAAATGTCTAACCTTATCATATGAATCCTTTGTATAACCCATTTGAGCCTAAACTTTTGCCCCCAAGAAAAATAAAAATACATCCAATCACCCTTTTGTTTGATTTGATGCAGTTTTTCCTATTTATTTTTACATATCCTTTACTTCAATAAGTGCTTGTTATTGTACTTTAGAAAATAGGTTGGGTCATCTATTATGGCTACTGCTGCACAACAAAAACCACAGCTATTACTATGACTCAGTCTATTCAATGTATAGAAATCATTAGGCTTTTAAAATTCTAGTACCTTGGGTACTTCCCGCACTTTTACTGTGCCACAATTTCATCACCTATCACAAGATAGGCCAAAACAACCTTCTTATACTCTTTACTCTAATATGCCTCAACAGCTCAACATCTAGAATTGTCGCTACCATAACCCACAACCATTCCTTATCATTAACTGCGTCCAAAGCTAATTAATCCAATTCATAAGCCTCTTTGGCCCTTTGGATCCATGCTAGATGAAATTCTTGCCCTTGCTAAGTCGTAAACTCTAGGAGTTCATTAGTGTTTGCACTCGAGATACATGCTAAAGGGGCAGCTCTACCATTCCATGTCCCCTTATAAATCTTTTCCTCTACACAGGCTCTACAATCCATATCTGGATATTTGGGCTACTCTCGCACTTGAGATGAAACCAGATCATTAGAATCTATTTCAAATGAAGAGTAGACAGGCTTCATTCTCCTTCTTGGAGAGTCCTCTGCTACCACAGTCATAATGGCTCCCTCAAAAGTTATTTCAGTCGGACATCGTACCTTGTCCTCTTCTTCGATATTTCCCCTGATAACTCTATCCGAACATCAGTTCTCAGTCATATCTGAAAAGATTACCATCATACTGAATCATGATCTAGATAAAGTATACATGTGGTTCTCTTCCTCTTTTTGGATCCTCTTTTACACTGTTATGATTGGCCTCTCTGGCTCAATCATAAAAGGCGATTCCAGTAGCTATCTCATTCTTGTAGCATTAATCTCTTCTTTTCTGGGAGCTCTTCCTCCAGTACCGGCATCTCTTCCGGTTTATTGGTTTTGGGTTGTACTCATGTGAATCGTATTGGTTTACCGAGTAATCTGAGTACATACTTAACTCTGATGCCTTATTGATAGGTTTATTTGACTTCTTGTGCTTTGGTCATTCATGCTTGACTACTCTACTTTATTCATTCCAAGATATGGATATATATATATATCAATATTTAATCAAGCATAACTCACAAGGCAATAAGCACAAGTCACAAACCAATAATGCTTCACACATTTCCAATCCAATAAGTACTTAGCATTATGCATGAATAAGGCATAATTCACACAACATTAATTATGCATAAGGCATCATCAAAACATAACAAGCCGAAAACCTTTGCTCTGATACCACCAAGTGTAACACCTCTTATTTTCCCCCTATTTGCTTATATTAGATCACTTATGAACCACTCTTGGGCCTTAGATATCAAAAATTGACCCAAAATTGTGAGCTTGAATTTTTTCAAAATGTTGTTACTGTTCACAGGTCTCTTTTTCATATTTCTGACCCAACTTTAAAAAACCATAATTAATTCTAGAAAAATCAAAACTGAGTGGTTCCAATTTCTATTTGAATCTTATTAAGTGATTTATAGGGGGAAAATACTTATTTGTCCAAATCCTTGTTCATTTGAATCAGTTTATTATGTCAAGTTGGTAGCTCAAATGGTTACTTCCAATTTTTCCCAGATTTTTCCCTTAAATTTGAAAAGTCATATCTCTTTAACTACACATCCAATTTTCACAAACTTTATATAAATTTATAGCTTAGGATGTAAATTATTTAATTGAAAATTTTCACCTCAATTGGAGCTCGTTTTCTATTTTTCATTGCCATGTGAACAGATCCGTTTTCAAGGCCTTTGGAACCCATTTTAACTTGAAAACTTGATTTTTCTTATGAAACCTCTTTTGACTTGTGGATCCCTTTTATTACATGCTTATCTTGTCTATTTTCTTTAAATGGTATTATGCATGCATCCACATAATTTTACCATCATCCATGTAAAAGTTTACATTTACATACCAACAAATGCTTAACTTTAAGTTTAAGCATATACACATCTTCCATCATTTCACAAAAATTTACACAAGCAAGGACATCATCTTTATTTATCAATAACCATTTCCTTACCCTTGCTTGAGCTTCCACCTATATGGTTAGTTGGGGAATAATGAGATTTAAAGAAATTCCAATAGCAAAACTTTCTAACACAAGTTATAAATAGCATGACAACCTTCCATAAAAGTGTGAATTCATAAAAGTGCAACATGTAACAATCAAATGCATATGGCCATAGCAAAAAATAGCACATATTCACACTTCCATCATCATATATTTCTAAATAAGTCATGCATTGTAATATCCGTATATTTGCTGATAACTGAAATAAAGTCCAGACTAGTAATTATGAGGTGATTTTAGGTTCATGGATAGGAAGCACATGAGGAGAGAAAGCCACTAGATAATAAAAATAATAATTGTTTAGTTTTTCATAAAATATCTCCTCCGGATGAACTTTCTATAAGCCAAAGTGAGCCTATAGTAGATTCTGTTGGCTGAAGCATGTGGCACAAAAAGCACCAAGACCTAGTTGGCTGAAGCCAACATTTTGGTTGGCTGAAGCATATGACACAAAGAGTGTCAAGCCTTCACTGGCTTCAGCCAAGATGCTTGTTGGCCGAAGAATGTGACGCAGTGAGCACCAACCAAGGGCATTTTGGTCATTATGAAAACATGCAAGGGCATTTTGGTCATTTGACAAAGTCAAAGTCAAAAGTCAACTGTTGACCAACAATTTACACATGCCCTACAGATAGAGCTCGACTCGCAGAGCACAACCGTGAATCACGGATTTTCCAGATTCGGACTCGATTTCCATTTATAGAATTTTGAAGGGCAAAAAGGGGAAAAATAATCATTTAAGGTACCAGGAGTTCTCCAAAAATATAGAGAAAATTATGAAAAATCCAGTGAATTTTATAGTATTTAATAAAATTATTATCCAGTGTACAATTAAGACGATTTTCCTGAAAATTGGGAAAAAGACACAAAAAAGACCCAAAAATCCCCGAAATATAATTATTTCAAAAATTAATTTTGAAATATTTAGAGGGCATTTTGGAAAAAGGAAAAGGGCTTGAGAATCAGTGAAAAATATAGTATTTTTCAAGGCCCTAAAAGAATTTTGCTCTCCAATTGTACGTTTTCAAGGATTTTGGACAGGATAAATTAATCCTGTAAAATTTGAGAAAAGTAAAGGGTATTTTGGGGGATAACAATTTGGTTATATTCAAGATGAAATTATGGAGACTAAATGAGGAATAAAATATCTCCAGAAAAGTAGAAAAATATTTACCGGAATAAAGTTAAGTTTACCGGTAAAAAGTGCAATCGGTAAAAGTAACCGAATGGGATCCAGTTTAGTTGGACTAACCAGATTTTTAACCCCCCATTACAGCTGTAATTATCACTTTTTGAGGGTTGTTAAGAGCTTGACAATTGTCCCATATGTGGCACAATTCTATCCTTTGGATTTCCTTTAAGTTACAAGATAAAATCTCAACCATTAAGCCCATTAATTCATTAATTAATAAAACAGCTTAATTCCCTTCACTTCCAGCCACTTTAGCATGACAAACCAGCAGAAAAATTGGGAGCAAAGTCACGCCATTGAAGCAAGGGAAAGAGGAGAAAACTCAAGTGAAAAATCAAGGTAAGTAAGCATACTACCTTGTGATATATATATATATATATATATATATGAAAATGATCCTTGCAACTTCCTCTTCCTCTTCCATAGATTAAAAATCTGATTTGGCCTCTCTTTTTCAAGTTTCAAAACTTAGGGTACTTGAGAGAAAAGTGAGAAAGAGAGGGATTTAAAGCCATTTGTTGGTTGCAAATGCTTCCTCTTGATGAAAGAATCATATTGATGATGTTGTGGTTGTTGTTGAAGTTGTTTTGTGACTTTTGTAAATTTGGGAAATCATGAGAAAATAGGGGAGGTGCTGTCCAATTTTCCACTTGATATAAAAGTTGTATTTGAGCCAAACAACAAATATAAAACAAGTTTGGAATCAAGAAATGGTGATTGCATGAGTTGAAATTTTGAAAAGAACCATTTTCCTAATTTTTGGGAATTTTCGTCCAAATCTGGAAAGTGGTTGAAGGAGGCTGGTTTTGATAATTTTGATGCTTCCAATGGCTTTAAAATGAGTTTTTATGTAGGTTATAAGTGAGACCAAGTTTTGGAAAGCATTAGAAACCATTAAGATAAGTTAAAGTGTTCTAGGATTTCTATAAAAGAGAAAGAAAGGCTCTATTGCGTTTTTTATGTTCTCTTGGCAAATTCATGACTTGAGAATGATGATTATGCTCTTAAATGTTATTTAGGCAGTTGAGAAGTTAAGGAGCCTATTTGGAAAGAGGCAACAAGAGAGCTTGGAAAATCAAGAAAGTTAAAGAGTAAGAGGTAGCAAAGTTTTCTAACTCTATATAACATTGTTGTGAAATTACTCTAATGATGTGCATGACTTTATGACATTGTTGAAATGTGTTTATGAGTGATATTATCCTATGGTCATATGCATGGATATGTGCTTGGAACACATTTTACTTTGTTACACATTTCTTTATAAACTTAAAGCAAATGTCATGCAATTTTCTTCATGTATGTTAGTAAGCTTTGCTATTGGGATTTCCAAAAATCTCACTCTCCCCCTGTAATATCCATAAATTTCGATGCTAGCTAAAGTAAATGCTAATCCGATTACTAGGAAACGGAAAGAGAAATCAGAGGTAAATAATACAGAAAGAAAGATTATAGGCCGCAAGTCGAAAGGATAGACTTGGTTTAGTACGCGGAATTCCGTAGGAATTCCAGAATTAAGGAAAATTGCCCAGAGTGATATGAGGATGGGAAAACCTTCAGAAAAGGGACCCATACGTCATTTAATAAAAGACCAACGATATAAAGGTCTTTTAGTATCAAAAGTAAGGGCAAAAGAGTAATTTTTGAAAAAGTAGAGAAAGTAAGGGAAAAATGGTAATTATGAGAAAGTTAAAGGGCATTTTGGTCATTTGACAAAAGAAAAGTCAAAGTCAAAGTCAAAAGTCAACCAGTTGACCAAAATGTCAGAAAAATTTACAGATGCCCAAAAGATAGATCTCTACACACCGGTCGCAATGACGTAACACGGATTTTCCAAATTCGGACCCTATCTCCGTCTACGGAATTTTGAAGGGTAAAAGAGGAAAAATAATTATTTGAAATATCAGGAGCTCTTCAAAAATTTGGAGAAAAATATGGAAAATCCAGTGAATTATGTAGTAATTAATAAAATTATTACCCAGTATATAATTAAGACGGTTTTCCCGAAAATTGGGAAAAATACCCGAAAAATCCCCGAAATATAATTATTTCAAAAATTAATTTTGGAAAATCTAGAGGGCATTTTGGAAAAAGGACAAGGGCATGAGAATCAGTGAAAAATATAGTATTTTTCAAGGCCCTAAAAGAAATTTGCTCTCCGATTGTTCCGTTTCAGGGATTTTGGACAGGATAAAGTAACCCTGTAAAAATGGAGATAATTAAAGGGTATTTTGGGAATAATAATTTTATTATATTCAAGATGGAATTATGGAGATTAAATGAAAAATAAAATATCTCCAGAAAAGTAGAAAAAGATTTACCGGAATAAAGTTAAGTTTACCGGTAAAAAGTGTAATCGGTAAAAGTAACCGAATGGGATCCAGTTTGGTTGGAGTAACCAAAAGGGAATCAGATTTTTACAGCCATGATTACACTTTATGAGAGCCAATGAGAAGTGAGATAAGTGGCATAAAGGTGGAGCCATCATAAACCATTAGATCTACTTTATTTCACAAGATGAGATCTTAGCCTTTGGTCATTAAATGGAGAATTAATAAACACATTTCCCTTCATCTTTCCAGCCAATTTTCACGACAGATTTCAGCAGCCAAGAGAGAGAGAAAAGGAGCCATTTGGAGCTCAAGAAAGAAGGGAGGAAAGTTGGTGGAAAATCAAGGTAAGTGATGATGGTATCTCAGTAAGAGATTACTAAACCTATACCAATCTCTTCCTTGCAACTTCCTCTTCCACTTCCATGGTTTAGAATTTTGATTTAGCCTCTCTTTTCTCAATTTCATGACTTAGGGTTCTTGAGAGAGAAGTGAGAAAAAGAGGGATTTAAGGCTAATTAATTGTTGGAAATGCTTCCTCTTGTTGAAAGAAGCATGTTGATGATAGTATTGATGTTGTTTGAGATGTGTTGTGATTTTTTGTAATTTTGGGAAATCATGAAAATATGGGGAAGTGCTGTCCAATTTTCCATTTGATATGGAAGGATTAGAATCATGTTTTTCCATGCATAAATAAGGGTTTGGAAACATGAAGCAAGTGGTAGAATTGTTAGAAGTTGAAAAGAGACATTTTTCCAATTTTGGCAATTTTCGTGCAAATCTGGAAAGTGTGAGAAGGAAGGTGTTTTTGGTTATTTTAATGCTTCCATTAGCTCTAAAATGAGGAATTGTGTAGGGGTAAAGTGAGACAAGGGATTTGGAAGGAACCAATAAAACAAGTTAAAATGCTCTAGGGTATTAAGGAAGTTCAATGGAAGTTAATGAAGTTTTAAAGTGGTTTGTGCATTGGAAATGGCTAATGTTTAATGGCCATCACATTCTCTCTTGTGTAGACAAGAATTGTGTTCAAGAGGGTGACTTTCAAAGTGACCAAGACAAGTCATAAAATCAAGAACAAGTTGAAGAAAAGTAATGCCTAAAGGTAGCAATGATTTCTAACTTTACTTAACATGTTGTGAAGATATTCTAATGATGTGCATGACTTGATGACATTGTTGAATGTGTTTATGAGTAACATTATGCTATGGCCATATGCATTGAGTATGTGCTTGGTACACAATTTGACTTTGTTACTTATTTTATGAACTTAAAGTATGTCATGCAAACTTTTCATGAATGTTAGTAAGCTTTGCTATTGAGATTTCCAAAAATCT
>JANTPZ010149893.1:2245-13237 GCA_025593235.1 Vachellia pachyceras
AAGTACTGAATTTTCTTAGGTTTAAAACAGGCAGTGCTCGAGTATTGAATTCTAATGCTCGAGTACTGTCAATACTTTGATAAAATACTCGAGTAACTTCATGAAGTATTGAATCAACACTTTTGAAACTTGGATTCTGAGATCATTTTGCAATCTTTTATCAAAGTTTTGTTATCATCAAAACAAGGTATCAACAATATGGTCATTGGATAAAAATGGCCAAACCAGTAGTCAGAAGTCAAGTTAAAACCCACAGATAGAAAGAGCGGAAAAAGTTAATGCCGATGGGCTGAAAAACCCAAAGTCAGACCTGGCTCAGCGAGAGAAATTTTATGAGAACTCCGCAGTTAAGCGTGCTCGCCCTGGAGCAATCTCAGGATGGGTGACCTACTGGGAAGTACGCAAAGGTCATTACACAAAAGATCAAGGGCGACAAAGTCAAGGGCAAAATGGGAATTACGAAAAGTTAGACTGTGGAAGGGCATTTTGGTCATTAAGAGAAAGCATAAGGGCAGTTTGGTCATTTGACAAAGTCAAAGTCAACTGTTGACCAAAATATCAGAAAAATTCACAGAGGCCCAAAAGATAAGCAGAACTCACTGATTGACAGAGATTCGATGGATTGTTGAAAATCGGCCTAGAATTTTATTTATAGAATTTTGAAGATTTAATGGCCGAAAATAATTATTTGAGGTATAAAGAGACCTTAATCAGTTGAGTTTAAGGCATAGAAAAAATTCAGTGAATTTTATAGTATTTAACAAAATTATTGCCCAATATACGATTAAGGTGAACTTCCCGAAAATCGGGAAAAGGACCCGAAAATCCCTGAAATATAAATTATTTCAAAAATTAATTTTAGAAAATCTTGAGGGAATTTTGGGAAAATAAAAAGGGTTAGAGAATCAGTGAAAAATGTAGAAATTTTCAAGGCCCTAAAAGTATTTTACCCTCCGATTGCTCGTTTTCAGGGGTTTTGTACATAATAAAATAATCCTGTAAAATTTGAGGAAATCAAGGGGTATTTTAGGGATAATAAATTTACCATGTTCAAGAGGAAAATATGGAGATTAAATGAGGAAGAAAATATCTCCAGAAAAGTAGAAAAAGATTTATTGGAACAAAGTTACTTTTACCGGTGAAAGTTGTAATCGGTAGAAGTAACCGAATGGTAACCGGTTTGGTTAATGTAACAGAGGATTCCAACAGATTTTTACACCCCATGTGCAGCCCATGATTGCAACTTTATGACAACAAATGAGAAGCTAGCAAATGTTAAAGTGGTGGTTTAATATTAACCATTAGATCAAGTTGAGATTTCAAGATTAAATCCCAACCTTTCAAGCATTATCATAAGATTTAATAAATCAATTTTTAGTCTTCTTCTTCTAGCCACTTTGCACGAAATTGGGCAGCAAAAATGAGAAGAGAAGAAGCCATTAGAGAGCACAAGGAGGAGAGAAAAGCTTCAAGAATTCACAAGGTAAGAAGCTTTACCACCCAAACTTATACATGTTCTTGATCCTTGCAACCTCCTCTGCCTTCTATCGGTTTAGTTTTTTGATTTTGGCTCTCTTTTGGTGGCTGGAAAGTTAGGGTTCATGAGAGGAAAAATGAGAAAGAGTGGGATTTAGAGAAAAAGATTGGTTGCAAATCACTCCTTACATGATAAGGAGTTGGTTGGTGTATGATTTGTGTTGATTGTTGTTGTATTTGGAATTTTGGAATCTCAAACCCTAAGGGGAGATGCTGCCAAAATTTTTATGGAATGAGGGAGAGTTGAATTTAAGTCATATTATCCATGGGAATGAGTTTAAAAACAAGAAAATGATGATAGATACCATGAAAACTTGAAAAAGAATCACTTTCCTTCCACTTGTGAATTTTCGTGCAAATTTAGAAAGTGGACAAAGGAGTGTTGTTTTGATGATTTTAACGTTTACAATGGCTTTAAAATGAATTTTTGTGTAGGGTATAAGTGAGCACAAGTTTTGGAAAGCATTGGAAACCAATAAGACAAGTTTAAGTGCTATAAGGTTTATGAAATTCAAGGGAATGGTTAAAGGGGTTTTACACTGCTTCTTGCATTAGAAATGGCATATGTTTGATGGCCATTATATTGTCAATTTTGTAGGCAAGATTTTGGTGCAAGAGAGGGATTTTCAAAGTGGTCAAGAAAGTTTGCAAAGTAAAGAGGAATTAAGGAGTAAAGGTAGCAAAGTTTTCTAACTCTCTATCTAACATTATTGTGAAATGATCTTAATATTGTGCATGACTTGATTAAACTTGTTACATTGTTGAAATGTGTTTGAGTGATGTTATGCTATGGCCATATGCATTAATATGTGCTTGATACACATTTTACATTGTTAAACATTTCCATATGAACTTAAAGAATGTCATGCAAATTTTCTATGTATGTTAGTAAGCTTTGCTATTGGGATTTCCAAAAATCTCACTCTCCCCCACTAACCATTTTTAGGTACAAGTTCTTCAAAAGGTAAGGAGAAAATGTATGATGCATGAAGCAAGGATTTTACATGTTTATGTATATGGAATTATTTTGTATATGTATGAACATTTTGGGACTTTCATATGTTATGTAATATGTATGATGAACCTTTGAATGTTTGGTTGATATGTGATATTTAAGGACTCCAAATTGCATGATCAAACATGATTAAAAGATGTTTAGAAGTTAGGGTTTTAAAGGGTGAAGTTTGAAAATGAAAAGTTTGACTAATTGTCAAAGTGAAGTTGGTCAAACCCCTAACTTTGACCTTTCGGGAAACAGAGCAAATGAACTCCAAATGAGTTGAAATTTTCCATACAATTATTTCACTTTTATTTATAGAATTTTGAAGATTTAATGGCTGAAAATAATTATTTGAGGTATCAGAAGACCTTAATCAGTTGATTTCAGGGCATAGAAAAATAAAGTGAATTTTATAATATTTAATAAAATTATTGCCCAATATACAATTAAGGCGAATTCCTAGAACGGGGGGAAAATGCCTGAAAATATAATTTTATTCAAAAATTAATTTTAAACAATTCGGAGAGCAATTTGATGAAATGAAAAGGGTTAGAGTATCAGTGAAAATTATAAAAATTTTTAATGCCCTAAAAGTTATTTGCCCATTGGAAATACGTTTTTCAATATTTTTGGCAGGATAAAATTACCCTGTTAATTTTGGATGAATTTCAGTGGTATTTTTGGAGAAATATTTCGCCACATGGGTAAGGGAAATATGGAGATTAAAAGAGGAATAAAATATCTCCAGAAAAGCAGAGAAAAATTTACCGGAATAAAGTTATGTTTACCGGTAAAAAGTGTAATTGGTAGAAGTAACCGAATGGTAACCGGTTTGGTTAGTGTAACCAAGGTTCCAATCAGATTTGTAACCCCATGTGCAGCCATTACATGTTACTTTATGAAGGCCAATTAGAAATAAGCAAATGTTAAAGTGGTGGCTTAATATGAGACCATTATATCAAGATTGTAAGTTAAGATTAAATCCTAGCTTTTCATTACAATTAAGGGATATTTGTGAAGTCAGAATTTTTGCCCTTTCTCCAGCCATTCTTCACGACATTTAGCCCCAAAAATGGAGAGGAGAAGACGCCATGGAAGCTCCATCAAGGAAGAAAAAGTTTCAAGAAAACTCAAGGTAAGAAGCTAAACCACCCAAACCTATACATATTCTTGATCCTTGTAAGCTTCTCTACCTTTTCCATGGATGAATTCTTGATTAAACCTCTCTTTCTCAAGATTGAAATTTAGGGTTCATGATGGTGAAAGTGAGAAAGAGAGGGATTTAGAAGAAATTAAAGGTTGCAAAACACTCATTGAATGATAAGGAGTAGATTGATGTATATATTGCTTGGGTTTGATGGTTGTATGAATTTTTGGAATCTCAAACCCTAAGGGTAGGTGCTGTCCAATTTTATATTTGATGAGGAAGAGTTGTTTTTTGGCTAAATAATGCATGAGAAGTATTTTGGGTTCAAGAATATGTCATTATATGTGAAGAAAGTTTGAAAAATCACTTTCTCCTTACTTGGGCAGATTTTCATCCAAATCTGTATGGGGTAAGAGGAGTGTGATTTTGATGCTTCCAATGGATTTAGAAGGCAAAATTGTGTAGGGTATAAGTGAGAAATGAATTTGGGAAGCATTAGAAATCATAAGAGCAAGTTTCAAAGTTCTAAGGGTGCTTAAAGAGCAATAAAGGTCATATTGCGTTTTTATCAGTTTTCTTGCCTTGTGATGGCTGAAAATTTATGATTAAACTCTTGAATGATGTTTAGGAGGTTGAGAAGCCAAGGAGCCCATTAGGAAAGACCATCAAGAGAGGTTTAAATCCTAAGGAAAAGTTAAAGAGACAAGGTAGCAAAACTCTTTAACCTTAAGCTAAATTGCTTTGAAAATGTGTATGAATTTATGCATGACTTGTATTGAAAATTTATGATGATTGAAAGTATGAATATTTACTTTTGTGTGCTATGGTTATTTGAATTTAATTGTTACATGTTGCACATTTCATGAATTCACACTTATATTGAAAGTTGTCATGCAATTTTATAGTGTGTTGGAAAGTTTTGCTATTGGGATTTCCAAAAATCTCATTATCCCCCAACCAACCCTGTAGGTACAAGCTCAAGAAAAGGGTAAGAGTAAAGTTATGGATGAATGAAGATAATGCTCTTGCTTATGGAATTTTATGTGGCATGATTGGAACTTTATGTTTGAACATTGATGTAGTTATGTAATCTTAAACCTCTACTTGATAAAGTAAGTGGATAAATGCCAATATATGGATGAGAATATGCTAAAATGCTAAGGAATGTTAGATAAGTAATCATGCATTGCTGAGGTTGAATTTTAACCAAAAAGAGTTTTGGTAAATTTTTAAAGAAAAGTTAAGTTTCAAGTAAGGGGGTTCCAACAACCCTAAAAATCTGCCTTGTTTCAAGTGACGATGAAAAATAGCAAACAAATTCCAAATTACTTGAAACATTTCAGTTAAATACTACACATCCTAAGCTTTAAAATGAGCTAAAGTTTGTTAAAATTGGATGTGTAGATAAGGAGTTATGATTTTTCAAAGTTAAGAGAAAAATCTGGAAAACTGGAAAGTTACCAAATGAATAGTGATTTTCACGGATTAAACTGTATCATAAGGGCAAGTTTTGGAACCAGTGAGTATTTTCCCCTGTAGATAACTTTATAAGCTTCAAATAGAAATTTGAACCACTCAATTTTGATTTGTTTAGAATTAGTTATGATTTTTCAAAGTTAGGCCAGAAATCTGGAAATTGACCAAATGAACAGTAACACGTTTTTGAAAATTTTCAAGTTCACTTCTTTGGTCAATTTGAGTTATCCAAGGCCCTAAAGTGGTTCAATAGTGATCTAATATGATGTTTATAGGGGAAAATAATGAGTGTTACAATGTTCACATGAATTCAAGAATGCATCAATCAACATATATCATATATCATGCCAATCATACGAACTCGATCTAAACGAACAATTAACACGGCTCTGATACTATTGTTGGGATTAGAACGTATAAGCAGTAGAATTTAAAATTTTCTAATCCCCTTATGGATCTATCAAGGGCATTTAGATCAAGGAGATAGAGCCATACCTTTTGCATTTTGAATCCGAAGCGTTTCTTACGTTTGGATCTCTTCAGGTTCCACGACCTTTTGCGTTCTTGATTCCGATCATGAGGAGCTGACGTTTCTTTGATCACCTCCCTCTACCGGTATCCATGTGAACAGTTCCCAACAATCATAGCATGCTAGCGCCTCTCACGTCTCACTCTCTCTCTAAGGTTTCTGGTGGCTCATGGTCAGATTCGAATTTCTCATCCCTCTCTTGCTCATGAGTCCTAATATTTATAGAACTTATGGAGAGCTTCTAGAATCTGCGATTAATCTTTAATTAATATTTAAAATTTGAATTCAGATCTAAAATGTTATTCCAGATTAATCTTTATTAATCTTGAAATTCGAATTTCAAAAAATATTTAAGATTAATCTTTATTAATTATCAGAAGATAGGGATATTACACACTGAAGCTGAAAGCAACGGTTATTCAATTTTAAGTAAGGTAAACTTGACTTTCTCTTTAACGAACATTTAATAATCTTCAACTATAAAAATGAAAGCATTCAAGACAAAGAACAAGATACGATGAATTTCCATGAACTCTCATTTTACAAGTCTGCAAATACTTCTTCTGTCAATATTCTTTTTTGATTGTGAGCTTCAGTGATATGTGATATCCGTGTTTTATTGCAATTTGAGATAAGTGCTTAACCATAGTTGTAGCTTGAGTCTGGGTCTAGAGATATGTAGTACATAAAAAGAGGAAGGTAATGGACCGGAAAGATCACTGTCAACTTAATCCTAAGATACTGATTCCATTAGAGCTTCGCAGTTAAGCGTGCTTGGCCTGGAGAAATGACAAGATGGGTGACATTTTGGGAAGGACCTAAGTGTCATTAAAAATAAAGGCAAAAATAGAATTTGAAAAAGGTAAGGGCATTATGGTAATTAAGGGCAAGTGTAAAGGAATTTTGGTCATTTACCTAAATTCAAAAGTCAACTCGGTCAAAGTTTGACAAAAAATATCAGAAAAATTTGTAGGACCCAAAATGTAGAGACAAAGTTATTGATCAGTATGTGAGGCCCGGTTTTAGTTAAATCGACCTAAATGTTTATTGAGAGAATTTTAAAGGTTATTTAATTTTTGGCATTTTTATTAAATAATTAGCCAAAAATAATTATTTAAAGTACCATGAGGCCTCAAACATTTGATCTGGGGAAATAGCGTGGAATTTCTTTTATTTTATAAAATTGTTGCCCATAATACGAGAAAAGCAATTTCTCATATTGGAAGGAAAAGACAGGAGAAGCCCTGGATTTGGTTTTCTTTAAAAATTAATTAAAAATGTTCCAGGAAGTCTCTTTAGAAAAGAAAAGGTGTGAGAATCTCAGTATTAATTTTGGGAATTTTTTGTGGCTTCAAATCCAGTTAACTATCGGTAAGTTGTTTTATCGGTGTTGCGATAGTATAATGTAACTTTATGGAAACATAAAGTTTTCAAAAAGTATTATTGCCATGATGAGTCTTGCCACTTGTTTTATCCATATTTGAAGGTAAAAGTTGTTATAATTGAGGTTAAACAAGTGGTAGAATTTATCAGAACAAAGTTACTTTATTAGTGTAAGTTGTACTGGATCTTAGACACTTGGCACCATGAGTTAAAACCTGATTTATTCACCCATTTTGGAAGCCAATAAATCAGTTTTTTGGCAAGAAAAATCACCTTTTGGGCTAGCCAAATAAGAGCCCTTGAATCAACTCATTAAAGCAAGATTTCATCTCAACCATCCACCTAATCTCACATGTAATTAAAGGGGCATTTTTGCTTCATCTTCCTCACCATTTGGCCACCTTTTTCCAGCTGAAAAAGGGAGAAGAGAAGATTCCATCTTCAGCCCAAGAACAAGAAGAAAAGTTCCAAAAACTCCAAGATAAGTTGGGTTCTCTTGCAACCCTTAGCATATTTGTGATCCTTGGAGCTTCCTCTGACTTTCTATCGGTTTATATTTTTTTATTTTGGCTCTCTTTTTCTTGCTGGAAAATTAGGTTTTGGTGAGAGAAAAATGTGAAGGAGTGGGATTTTGATGAAATAGTTGGTGGCAAATCTCTCCTTGCATAATAAGGAGTTGATTGATGTATATATTGTTTATTTTATTGGTTGTATGAAATTTTGGAAAGCACAAACCCTAGGGGAGGCGCTGTCCAATTTTCTATTTTGAGGGAAAGTGATGTTTTGATGTTAAATGATGCATGGGAAGTGGTAAAACATCAAGATTATGCAATTGCATGCAATGAAAGTTGAAAAAGCATCTTGCTTCCAAGTGTTATGTTTTCGGCCAGACCTATATCAATGGGAGGGAATTAGTTTTTGATGATTTTGATGCTTCCATTGGTTTTAGAATGAAAAATTGTGTAGGGTGGAAGTGAGAAAATGATTTGGAAGCATTGGAATTAATTTTGATAAGTTTAAGAGCTTTAGGGAACTTAAGGTTCAAGGGAAGTTTTGTATGATTTATTGTGTGTTTTATGACTTGGAATTGACTTGTTATTGATCACCATGATATTATGTTGTATATAGGAAAGTGAACTACTAAAGAACTCTTTTGGAAGGATAAGAAAGTGTAACATCCCCAGGAGCCCTCTCTCATAAATATTGTCCCTGTTACAAACAGAGTAGGGTTTTGCTCTCCTAGAGTCTACAATACTCCAGAAAACACATCTACAAGGAGAAGGTATCCACACCCTTATAAGGCATGCTTCGTTCCCCTTCCCAATCAATGCGGTACTTCATACAATGTCACACCAAGTGCTGCTAGGGACTTCACACCTTGAGGGACCCAAGAGTGGGTGAAGGGGGAAGGGAGACACAGTAGGTAGGGTGCGCTCAATTCCCACATCGGTTAGACTCGTCCAAAGTGAAGGCCATATATGTAGTCAAGGTGTGACCTTTGACATCTGAGGTACCTTTTGGGTAACCATGGGATCCTAAGATGGCAAAACCTTGTGCTTACGGGTAGTTAGACAGGAACAATACCTCAAGATGTCACATAATGGTATCAGAATCGAGGGCGGCTTTTTCTATTTGTGAGGAGAGTGTCACACTAAGCGTTACTAGGGACCTAACACCCTAAGGGACTCCGGAGTGGGTGAAGGGGAAAGGGAGACACAGTAGGCAGGGTGCACTCAAGTCTCATATCAGTTAGACCTGTCCAATATGAAGGCCGTATATGTAGTCAGGGTGTGGCCTTTGACATCTGAGGCGCCTTTTGAGTAACTATGGGATCCCAAGAGGGCAAAACCCTGTGCTTACTGGCAGTTAGACAGGGACAATACCTCAGGATGTCACATAATGAGATACCAACCTGAAACATCCATAACCATAATCCTCATAATAACATCCCCCTTTAAATCACTTAAGAAAATAAACTTTAATACTTTGTCGTCACAATTCAGATATGATTCAATGACATTCGAACATTAACTATATTATCCACATTGGAACTTCCCATTAAGGAAGCAATGACTATCAAAATACCCACATTAAGGTCACATATGCTCAATTCATAAAGTAACATCCTCAAATTAGCAACGACACATTCACATCCAAAAATAAGGCAAAATTATATGAAGAGTATGCACAACCTAAACATATGGCAATATATTTATCTTCTACATGAATGTCTCGAAAGAGGAGGCCCTACAATAAGTTGACACAACACTATGCCTCTGGCTCTTTTCCTTTCCGTCTACTAGTACTGGGGCTCTCTCCTGAAAATGTTGAAACACAAGATGAGACATAAAGTCCCAGTAACCAATAGATAATTTATCAAATATTCAAGCAGGTTATAAGAGGTGAAGCAAGGATAAGTTTATTTAAACGTATATTGATAACATTTATAACCTAAAATATTTAATCATTAAATACATACCAATCATAATATACTCTAGATAGAGGAGTGGGTAAAATAACAAAATTTCAATTGAATAAATTAGTAACTATCAGTATACCAACATAATACAACCCAATTTATACACAATTCCCTCCACCAACTCCTCCTTATAACACCTGATGTAACACTCCTTATTTTCCCCTATAAACATCATATTAGATCACTATTAAATCACTCTAGGGCATTGAATAACTTAAATTGACCAAAGAAGTGAACTTGAAAATTTTTAAAAAAACATGTTACTATTTATTTGGTCAATTTCCAGATTTCTGGCCCAATTTTAAAAAATCATAACTAATTCTCGAAAAATCAAAATTGAGTGGTTCAAATTTCTATTTGAAGCTTATAAAGTGATCTATAGGGGAAAAATACTCACTGGTTCCAAACCTTAACCAATTGATACAGTTTATTCCGTGAAAATCACTGTTCATTTGGTAAACTTCCAGTTTTCCAGAATTTTCTCTTAATTTTGGAAAATCATAACTCCTTATCTACACATCCAAATTTAACAAACTTTTGCTCATTTTAAAGCTTAGGATGTTTAGTATTTAAATGGAAAGTTTCAAGTCATTTGGACTTCGTTTGCTACTTTTCATCATCACTTGAAACAGGGCAGATTCTAGGGTTATTGGAACCCCCTTTCTTGAAATTTAACTTTTCTTTAAAATTTACCAAAAACTCTTTTTCGTTAAAACTCAACCTCTAGCAATGCATGATTACTTATCTAACATTCCTTAGCATTTTATATTCTCATACATATATTGGCATTTATCTACTTACTTTATCAAGTAGAAGTTTAAGATTACATAACTACATCAATATTCAAACATAAAGTTCCAATCATGCCACATAAAATTCCACAAGCAAGAGCATAATCTTCATTCATCCATAACTTTACTCTTACCCTTTTCTTGAGCTTGTACCTACATAGTTAGTTGGAGGCATAATGAGATTTTTGCAAATCCCAATAGCAAAACTATCCAACACATTTCACAAATTGCATGACAACTTTCATCAATAGTGTGAATGTATAAAAGCACAACATGTAACATCTAAATGCAAATGGCCATAGCATATAAAGCACACATTCACACCTTTATCATTATCAATTTTAAATAAGTCATGCATATTTCATCATTCAATTTCAAAACAACTTAGATTAGAGTTAGATGGTTTTGCTACCTTGTTGCTTTAGCTTTTCCTTAGGATTTAAACCTCTCTTGATGGTCTTTACCAATGGGCTCTTTGGCTTCTCAAACTCCTAAACATCATTCAAGAGTATAATCATAAATTTCCAGCCATCAAAAAGTAAGAAAACATACAAAAAACGCAATATAACCCTTATTGCTCTTTAAACACCCTTAGAACTTTGAAACTTGCTCTTATGATTTTAAATGCTTCCCAAATCCTTTTCTCACTTA
>JANTPZ010149898.1:0-14133 GCA_025593235.1 Vachellia pachyceras
CTCTCTTAAAATTGTCTCGTTACATCCACTGTGACTCAGTTTTTATTAAGGGCTACATAAATCGAGTTTTTCTTTAAAAAAAAACTCATCTTCTATTTGGGCATAAAAATGCCAAATCTTCTTTTGCAACTTGATTATGGTTAATGGAATTAAACATTTAACTCTCTTAAAATTGTCTGGATACATCCACTGTGACCCAGTTTTTATTGAGGGTTACATAAATCGAGTTTTTTTAAAAGAACTTATACATCTGTTTGGACATAATAATGCGAAATCTTTTTTTTTTAACTTGATTAGGGTTAAAGTTATTAAATATTTAACTATTTTAAAATTGTCTGGTTACATCCACTGTCACTCAGTTTTTATTAAGGGTTACATAAATCGAGTTTTTTTAAAAAAATCTTATTCTTCTATTAGGCCATAAAATTGCCATATCTTTTTTTGGAACTTGATTAGGGTTAATGGAATTAAACATTTAACTCTCTTAAAATTGTCTGGATACATCCACTGTGACACAGTTTTTATTGAGGGTTTCATAAATCGAGTTTTTTTAAAAGAACTTATACATCTATTTGGACATAAAAATGCGAAATCTTTTGTTTTAAGTTGATTAGGGTTAAAGTAATTAAACATTTAACTCTCTTAAAATTGTCTAATTACATCCACTGTGACTCAGTTTTTATTAAGAGCTACATAAATCGAGTTTTTTTTATAAAAAAACTCATCTTCTATTTGGGCATAAAAATGCCAAATCTTCTTTTGCAACTTGATTATGGTTAAAAGAATTAAACATTTAACTCTCTTAAAATTGTCTGGATACATTCACTGTGACTCAGTTTTTGTTGAGGGTTACATAAATCGACTTTTTTTAAAAGAACTTATACATCTATTTGGACATAAAAATGCGAAATCTTTTGTTTTAAGTTGA
This sequence comes from Vachellia pachyceras, assembly GCA_025593235.1. Lineage (NCBI taxonomy): Eukaryota > Viridiplantae > Streptophyta > Magnoliopsida > Fabales > Fabaceae > Vachellia > Vachellia pachyceras. The sequence continues at coordinate 929 of JANTPZ010149898.1, forward strand.
TTAGGGTTAAAGTAATTAAACATTTAACTCTCTTAAAATTGTCTCGTTACATCCACTGTGACTCAGTTTTTATTAAGGGCTACATAAATCGAGTTTTTTTTAAAAAAAAACTCATCTTCTATTTGGGCATAAAAATGCCAAATCTTCTTTTGCAACTTGATTATGGTTAAAGGAATTAAACATTTAACTCTCTTAAAATTGTCTGGTTACATCCATTGTCACTCAGTTTTTATTCAGGGTTACATAAATCGAGTTTTTTTAAAAAAACTTATTCTTCTATTAGGGCATAAAATTGCCAAATCTTTTTTTGGAACTTGATTAGGGTGAATGGAATTAAACATTTAACTCTCTAAAAATTGTCTGGATACATCCACTGTGACACAGTTTTTATGGAGGGTTACATAAATCGAGTTTTTTAAAAGAACTTATACATCTTTCGGGACATAAAAATGCGAAATCTTTTGTTTTAAGTTGATTAGGGTTAAAGTAATTAAACATTTAACTCTGTTCAAATTGTCTGTTTACATCCACTGTCACTCAGTTTTTATTAAGGGTTACATAAATCGAGTTTTTTTAAAAAAAACTTATTCTTCTATTAGGGCATAAAATTGCCATATCTTTTTTGGAACTTGATTAGGGTTAATGGAATTAAACATTTAACTCTCTTAAAATTGTCTGGATACATCCACTGTGACACAGTTTTTATTAAGGGTTACATAAATCGAGTTTTTTTTAAAAGAGCTTACACATATATTTGGACATAAAAATGCGAAATCTGTTTTTTTAACATTATTAGGGTTAAAGTAATTAAACATTTAACTCTATTAAAATTGTCTGGTTACATCCACTATAACTCAGTTTTTATTAAGGGTTACATAAATCGAGTTTTTTTAAAAAAAACTTATTATTCTATTTGGCCATAAAAATGCCAAATCTTCTATTGCAACTTGATTATGGTTAAAAGAATTAAACATTGAACTCTCTTAAAATTGTCTGAATACATCCACTGTGAATCAGTTTTTATTGAGGGTTACATAAATCGAGTTTTTTTAAAAAAAACTTATACATCTATTTGGACATAAAAATGCGAAATTTTTTTTTAACATTATTAGGGTTAAAGTAATTAAACATTTAACTCTATTAAAATTGTCTGGTTACATCCACTGTGACACAGTTTTTATTGAGGTTACATAAATCGAGTTTTTTTAAAAAAAACCTATTCTTCTATTTGGGCATAAAATTTCTAAATCTTTTTTGTGGAACTTGATTATCTTTTAAAGAATTAAACATTTAACCCTCTTAAAATAGCCTGGATACATCCACTGTGACTCAGTATTTATTGTGGGTTCGTAAATCGAGTTTTTTTGTAAAATTTATTCATCTATTTAGACATAAAAATGCCAAATCTTTTTGTGGAACTTCATTATATTTAAAAGAATTAAACATTTTACTCTCTTAAAATTCTCTGGATACATCCAATGTGACTCAATTTTTATTGAGGATTATATAAATCGAGTTTTTTTTAAAAAACTTATTCATCTATTTGAACATAAAAATTCCAAATCTTATTTTGGAACTTGATTATCTTTAAAAGAATTAAACATTCAACGCTCTTAAAATTGTCTGGATACAACCACTGTGACACAGATTTTATTGAGGGTAGGGATGGAAATACGCTAGACCAGGTTAGGCTTTGATTAAATAGGCCTGAGCCTGTAATGACAACGTTGAGCCTGAGCCTGGGCCTGATCCTGAATGTAGGCTTTTTTTAGGCTTAGGCCTGAGCCTTCGAAAGGCCTGGTAAGGCCTGAAGCCTTTTTAGAAGCCTACATATAATGTAGACCTCTGAAAATGCCTTAAAGTAAGTATTAAACCTACTATTGTACACCTTTAAAATGCCTCAAGGTAGGCTTTAAGCCTACTATATTTATTGGATGTAAGTATTTAATATAAATATTTGGATTTAAAAAATACAAAAAGTGTTATTTGCATCCTTTAAAAATAATTATATTTATTTTATATATAAACAGGCCAGTTCAAAAGGCTTATAGGCCAGGTTTTAAAAAATAGGTCTGGCCTATTTATACAATTTGACCTTTAAATAGGACTTAACCTGGCCCTTTTAATAAATAGGCCAGGCTAAACAAGGGCTTAAACAGGCCAGGCCGTAGGCCGCCTGATAGGGGCTTGGCCTATTCCCACCCCTAATTGAGGGTTACACAAATCGAGTTGTTTTTAAAAAACTTATTCATCTATTTGGACATAAAAATACTAAATCTTTTTTTTAACTTGATTAGGGTTAAAGTAATTAAACGTTTAACTCTCTTAAAATTGTCTGGATACAACCACTGTGACACAGATTTTATTGAGGGTTACGTAAATCAAGTTATGTTTAAAAAACTTATTCATCTATTTGGACATAAAAATGCGAAATCTTGTTTTTAACTTTATTAGGGTTAAAGTAATTAAACATTTAACTCTCTTAAAATTGTCTGGTTACATCCACTGTGACTCAATTTCCATTGAGGGTTACATAAATCGAGTTTTTTAAAAAAAAAACATATTCATCTATGTGGACATAAAAATGCCAAATCTTATTTTGGAACTTGATTATCTTTAAAAGAATTAAACATTTAACGCTCTTAAAATTGTCTGGATACATCCACTGTGACACAGTTTTTATTGTGGGTTACCTAAATCGAGTTTTTTTAAAAAAACTTATACATCTATTTGGACATAAAAATGCGAAATCTTTTTTTTCTTAACTTGATTAGGATTAAAGTAATTAATCATTTAACTCTATTAAAATTGTTTGGTTACATCAACTGTGACTCAGTTTTTATTAAGGGTTACATAAATCAAGTTTTTTTAAAAAAACTTATTCTTCTCTTTTGGACATAAAAATGCCAAATCTTGTTTTGGAACTTGATTATGGTTAAAAGAATTAAACATTTAACTCTCTTAAAATTGTCTCGATACATCCACTGTGACCCAGTTTTTATTGAGGTTACATAAATCGAGTTTTTTTAAAAAAACTTTTACATCTATTTCGACCTAAAAATGTGAAATGTTTTTTCTAACTTGATTAGGGTTAAAGTAATTAAACATTTAACACTCTTAAAATTGTCTGGATACATCCACTGTGACTCAGTATTTATTGAGGGTTACATAAATCGAGTTTTTTTTAAAAAACTTATACATCTATTTGGACATAAAAATGCAAAATCTTCTTTTGGAACTTGATTATCTTTAAAAGAATTAAACATTCAACGCTCTTAAAATTGTCTGGATACATCCACTGTGACACAGTTTTTATTAAGGGTAACATCAATCGAGTTTTTTTAAAAAAACTTATTCTTCTATTTGGGCATAAAATTTCCAAATCTTTTTTTGGAACTTGATTAGGGTTAATGAAATTAAACCTTTAACTCTCTTAAAATTGTCTGGATACATCCACTGTGACTCAGTATTTATTGAGGGTTACATAAATCGAGTTTTTTTTTAAGAAACTTATTCATCTATTTGGACATAAAAATGCCAAATCTTATTTTGGAACTTTATGATCTTTAAAAGAATTAAACATTCAACGCTCTTAAAATTGTCTGGATACATCCACTGTGACTCAGTATTTATTGAGGGTTACATAAATCGAGTTTTTTTTAAAAAACTTATTCATCTATTTGGACATAAGAATGCCAAATCTTGTTTTGCAACTTGATTATGGTTAAAAGAATTAAACATTTAACTCCCTTAAAATTGTCTTGATACATCCATTGTGACTCAGTTTTTATTTAGTGTTACATAAATCGAGTTTTTTTTAAAAAAAAACTTATTCATCTATGTGGACATAAAAATGCCAAATCTTATTTTGGAACTTGATGATCTTTAAAAGAATTAAACATTCAACGCTCTTAAAATTGTCTGGATGCATCCACTGTGACTCAGTATTTATTGAGGGTTACATAAATCGAGTTTTTTTTAAAAAACTTATTCATCTATTTAGACATAAAAAAGCCAAATCTTGTTTTGGAACTTGATTATGGTTAAAAGAATTAAACATTTAACTCTCTTAAAATATTCTGTATACATCCATTGTGACACAGTTTTTATTGAGGTTACATAAATTTAGTTTTATTAAAAAAACTTTTACATCTATTTGGACAGAAAAATGTGAAATGTTTTTCTAGCTTGATTAGGGTTAAAGTTTTTAAACATTTATCTCTCTTAAAATTGTCTGGTTACATCCACTGTGACTCAGATTTTATTTAGGGTTACATAAATCGAGTTTTTTTAAAAAAAGTTTTTCTTCTATTTGGGCATAAAATTTCCAAATCTTTTTTTGGAACTTGATTAGGGTTAATGAAATTAAACATTTAACTCTCTTAAAATTGTCTTGATACATCCACTGTGACTCAGTATTTATTGAGGGTTACATAAATCGAGTTTTTTTAAATAACTTATTCATCTATTTGGACATAAAAATGCCAAATCTTGTTTTGGAACTTGATTATGGTTAAAAGAATTAAACATTTAACTCCCTTCAAATTGTCTGGATACATCCAATGTGACTCAGTGTTTATTGAGGGTTACACAGATCGAGTTTTTTTAAAAAAAAACTTATTCATCTAGTTGGACATAAAAATGCCAAATTTTATTTTGGAACTTGATCATCTTTACAGGAATTAAACATTTAACGCTCTTAAAATTGTCTGGATACATCCTCTGTGACACAGTTTTTATTGAGGGTTAAATAAATCGACTTTTTTAAAAAAAACTTATACATCTATTTGGACATAAAAATGCCGAATCTTTTTTTTGTACTTGATTATCTTTAAATGAATTAAACATTTAACTCTTTTAAAATTGTCTAGATAAATCCATTATGACTCAATTTTTGTTGAGGCTTACATAAATCGAGTTTTTTTAAAAGAACTTATTCGTCTATTTTGACATAAAAAAGCCAAATCTTATTTTGGAACTTGAGTATCTTTAAATGAATTAAAAATTTAACGTTCTTAAAATTGTCAGATACATCCACTGTGCACAGTTTTTATTGAGGGTTACATAAATCGAATTTTTTTAAAAAAACTTATTCCTCTATATTGACATTAAAAGAATTAAACATTCAACGCTCTTAAAATTGTCTGGATACATCCACTGTGACACAGTTTTTATTGTGGGTTACATTAATCGAGTTTTTTAAAAAAAAACTTATACATCTATTTAGACATAAAAATGCGAAATCTTTTTTTTTAACATGATTAGGGTTAAAGTAATTAAACATTTAACTCTATTAAAATTGTCTGGTTACATCCACTGTGACTCAGTTTTTATTAAAGGTTATATAAATCGAGTTTTTTTAAAAAAACTTATTCTTCTATTTCGACATAAAAATGCCAAATCTTGTTTTGGAACATGATTATGGTTAAAAGAATTAAACATTTAATTCTCTTAAAATTGTTTGCATACATCCATTGTGATACAGTTTTTATTGAGGTTAGATAAATCGAGTTTTTTTAAAAAAACTTTTACATCTATTTGGACATAAAAATTTGAAATGTTTTTTCTAACTTGATTACAGTTAAAGTAATTAAAATTTAACTCTCTTATAATTATCTGGTTACATCCACTGTGACTAAGTTTTTATTAAGGGTTACATAAATCGAGTTTTTTTTAAAAAACTTATTCTTCTATTTGGGCATAAAATTTCGAAATCTTTTTATGGAACTTGATTAAAGTTAATGAAATTAAACATTTAACTCTCTTAAAATTGTCTGGATACATCCATCATGACTCAGTATTTATTGAGGGTTACATAAATCGAGTTTTTTTAAAAAACTTATTCACCTATTTGGACCTAAAAATGCCAAATCTTGTTTTGAACTTGATTATCTTTAAAAGAATTAAACATTGAACCCTCTTAAAATTGTCTGGATACATCCACTGTGACACAGTTTTTATTGAGGCTTTCATAAATCGAGTTTTTTTAAAAAATATATTCATCTATTTGGACATAGAAATGCCAAATCTTATTTTGGAACTTGATTATCTTTAAAAGAATTAAACATTTAACGCTCTTAAACTTGTCTGGATACATCCACTATGACACAGTTTTTATTGAGGGTTACATTAATCGAGTTTTTTTAAAAAAAACTTTTATATCTATTTGGACATAAAAATGTGAAATGTTTTTTCTAACTTGATTACGGTTAAAGTAATTAAACATTTAACTCTCTTAAAGTTGTTTGGTTACATCCACTGTGACTCAATTTTTATTAAGGGTTACATAAATCGAGTTTTTTAAAAAAACTTATTCTTCTATTTGGGCGTAAAATTTTGAAATCTTTTTTTTGAACTTGATTAGGGTTAATGAAATTAAACATTTAACTCTCTTAAAATTGTCTGGATACATCCACTGTGACTCAGTATTTATTGAGGGTTACATAAATCGAGTTGTTTTTAAAAAACTTATTCATCTATTTAGACATAAAAATGCCAAATCTTTTTTTGGAACTTGATTATCTTTGAAAGAATTAAACATTTAACTCTCTTAAAATTGTCTGGATACATCCACTGTGACACAGTTTTTATTGAGGGTTACATAAATCGAGTTTTTTTAAAAAAACTTATACATTTATTTGGATATAAAAATGCGAAATCTTTTTTTTTAAAACTTGATTAGGGTTAAATTAATTAATCATTTAACTCTCTTAAAATTGTATGGTTACATCCAATGTGACTCATTTTTTATTAAGGGTTACATAAATTTAGTTTTTTTTAACAAGCTTATTCTTCTATTTGGGCATAAAATTGCCAAATCTTTTTTTGGAACTTGATAGGGTTAATGGAATTAAACATTTAACTCTATTAAAATTGTCTTGATACATCCACTGTGACTCAGTATTTATTGAGGGTTACATAAATCGAGTTTTTTTAAAAAAATTATTCATCTATTTGGACATAAAAATGCCAAATCTTTTTTTTTGAACTTTATTATCTTTGAAAGAATTAAACATTTAACTCTCCTAAAATTGTCTGGATACATCCATTGTGACTCAATTTTTATTGAGGCTTACATAAATCGAGTTTTTTTTAAAAAAACTTATACATCTATTTGGACATAAAAATGCCAAATGTTATTTTGGATCTTGATTATCTTTAAAAGAATTAAACATTTAACGCTCTTAAAATTGTCTGGATACATCCACTGTGACACAGTTTTTATTGAGGGTTACATAAATCGGGTTTTTTTTAAAAAAAAACTTATTCATCTATTTGGACATAAAAATGCCAAATTTTTTTTGGAACTTGATTATCTTGAAAAGAATTAAACATTTAACCCTCTTAAAATTGTCTGGATACATCCACTGTGACACAGTTTTTATTGAGGGTTACAGAAATCGCGTTTTTTTAAATAACTTATTCATCTATTTGGACATAAAAATGCCAAATCTTGTTTTGGAACTTGATTATAGTTAAAAGAATTAAACATTTAACTCCCTTAAAATTGTCTGGATACATCCAATGTGACTCAGTGTTTATTGAGGGTTACATAAATCGAGTTTTTTTAAAAAAAACTTATTCATCTATGTGGACATAAAAATGCCAAATCCAATTTTGGAACTTGATTATCTTTAAAAGAATTAAACATTCAACGCTCTTAAAATTTTCTGGATACATCCACTGTGACACAGTTTTTATTGTGGGTTACATAAATCGAGTTTTTTTTAAAAAAAACTTTTACATCTATTTGGACATAAAAATGTGAAATGTTTTTTCTAACTTGATTACGGTTAAAGTAATTAAACATTTAACTCTCTTAAAATTGTCTGGATACATCCACTGTGACTCAGTTTTTATTTAGGGTTACATAAATCGAGTTTTTATTAAAAAACTTATTCTTCAATTTGGGCATAAAATTTCCAAATCATTTGTTGAACTTGATTAGGGTTAATGGAATTAAACTTTTAACTCTCTTAAAATTGTCTAGATACATCCACTGTGACTCATTATTTATTGAGGGTTACATAAATCGAGTTTTTTTAAAAAAATTATTCATCTATTTGGACATAAAAATGCCGAATCGTTTTATGAAACTTGATTATCTTTAAAAGAATTAAACATTTAACTCTCTTAAAATTGCCTGGATACAACCACTGTGACACAGTTTTTATTGTGGGTTACATAAATCGAGTTTTTTTAAAAAAACTTATACATCTATTTGGACATAAAAATAAGAAATCTTTTTTTAACTTGATTAGGGTTAAAGTAATTAAACATTTAACTCTATTAAAATTGTATGGTTACATCGACTGTGACACTGTTTTTATTGAGGTTACATAAATCGAGTTTTTTTAAAAAAAACTTTTACATCTATTTGGACATAAAAATGTGAAATGTTTTTTCTAACTTGATTACGGTTAAAGTAATTAAACATTTAACTCTCTTAAAATTGTCTGGTTACATCCACTGTGACTCAGTTTTTATTTAGGGTTACATAAATCGAGTTTTTATTAAAAAAACTTATTCTTCTATTTGGGCATAAAATTTCCAAATCTTTTTTTGGAACTTGATTAGGGTTAATGAAATTAAACATTTAACTCTCTTAAAATTTTCTGGATACATCCATTGTGACTCAGTATTTATTGAGGGTTACACAAATCGCGTTTTTTTTAAATAAATTATTCAGCTATTTGGACATAAAAATGCCAAATCTTGTTTTGGAACTTGATTATAGTTAAAAGAATTAAACATTTAACTCCCTTAAAATTGTCTGGATACATCCAATGTGACTCAGTGTTTATTGAGGGTTACATAAATTGAGTTTTTTTAAAAAAAACTTATTCATCTATGTGGACATAAAAATGCCAAATCCTATTTTGGAACTTGATTATCTTTAAAAGAATTAAACATTCAACGCTCTTAAAATTTTCTGGATACATCCACTGTGACACAGTTTTTATTGTGGGTTACATAAATCGAGTTTTTTTAAAAAAATTTATACATCTATTTGGACATAAAAATAAGAGATCTATTTTTTTAACTTGATTAGGGTTAAAGTAATTAAACATTTAACTCTATTAAAATTGTCTGGATACATCCACTGTGACTCAGTTTTTATTCAGGGTTACATAAATCGAGTTTTTTTAAAAAAACTTATTCATCTATGTGGACATAAAAATGCCAAATCATTTTTGGAACTTGATTATCTTTAAAAGAATTAAACATTCAACGCTCTTAAAATTTTCTGGATACATCCACTGTGACACAGTTTTTATTGTGGGTTACATAAATCGAGTTTTTTTAAAAAAATTTATACATCTATTTGGACATAAAAATAAGAGATCTTTTTATTTAACTTGATTAGGGTTAAAGTAATTAAACATTTAACTCTATTAAAATTGTCTGGATACATCCACTGTGACTCAGTTTTTATTCAGGGTTACATAAATCAAGTTTTTTTAAAAAAAACTTATTCATCTATGTGGACATAAAAATGCCAAATCCAATTTTGGAACTTGATTATCTTTAAAAGAATTAAACATTCAACGCTCTTAAAATTTTCTGGATACATCCACTGTGACACAGTTTTTATTGTGGGTTACATAAATCGAGTTTTTTTAAAAAAAACTTTTACATCTATTTGGACATAAAAATGTGAAATGTTTTTTCTAACTTGATTACGGTTAAAGTAATTAAACATTTAACTCTCTTAAAATTGTTTGGATACATCCACTGTGACACAAATTTTATTGAGGGTTACATAAATAGAGTTTTTTTACAAAACTTATTCATCTATTTGGACATAAAAATGCCAAATCTTGTTTTGGAACTTGATTATGGTTAAAGGAATTAAACATTTAACTCCCTTAAATTTGTCTGGATACATCTATTGTGACTGAGTTTTTATTTAGGGTTACATAAATCGAGTTTTTTTTAAAAAACTTATCCATCTATGTGGACATAAAAATGCCAAATCTTATTTTCGAACTAGATTATCTTTAAAAGAATTAAACATTCAACGCTCTTAAAATTGTCTGGATACATCCACTGTGACATAGTTTTTATTGTGGGTCACATAAATCGAGTTTTTTTAAAAAAACTTATACATGTATTTGTACATAAAAATGCGAAATCTTTTTTTTAACTTGATTAGGGTCAAAGTAATTAAACATTTAACTCTCTTAAAATTTTCTGGTTACATCCACTGTGACTCAGTTTTTATTAAGGGTTACATAAATCGAGTTTTTTTTAAATAAACTTATTCTTCTATTTGGAAATAAAATTGCCAAATCTTTTTTTGGAACTTGATTAGGGTTAATGGAATTGAACATTTAACTCTCTTAAAATTGTCTGAATACATCCACTGTGACTCAGTATTTATTGAGGGTTACATAAATCGAGTTTTTTTTTAAAAAACTTATTCATCTATTTGGACATAAAAATGCCAAATCTTTTTTTGGAACTTGATTATCTTTAAAAAAGTTAAACATTTAACTCTCTCAAAATTGTCTGGATACAACCATTGTGACTCAGTTTTTATTGAGGATTACATAAATCGAGTTTTTTTAAAAAAACTTGTTCATCTATTTGACCTTAAAAATGCCAAATCTTTTTTTGCAACTTGATTATGGTTAAAGGAATCAAACATTTAACTCTCTTAAAATTGTCTCGATACATCCACTGTGACTCAGATTTTATTGAGGGTTACATCAATCGAGTTTTTTTTTTACAAAACTTATTCATCTATTTTGACATAAAAATGCCAAATCTTTGTTTGGAACTTCATTATCTTAAAAATAATTAAACATTTAACTCTTTTAAAATTGTCTGGATAAATCAATTGTGACTCAGTATTTATTGAGGGCTACATAAATTGAGTTTTTTTAAAAAAAAACTGATTCATCTATGTGTTCATAAAAATGCCAAATCTGTTTTTGGAACTTGATTATCTTTAAAAGAATTAAACATTTAACTCTCTTAAAATTGTCTAGATACATCCACTGTGACACAGTTTTTATTGAGGTTACACAAATCGAGTTTTTTTAAAAAACTTTTACATCTTTTTTGACATAAAAATGCGAAATATTTTTTCTAACTTGAATAGGGTTAAAGTAATTAAACATTTAACTTTCTTAAAATTGTCAGGTTACATCCACTGTGAGTCAGTTTTTATTAAGGGCTACATAAATCGAGTTTTCTTAAAAAACTTATTCATCTATTTGGACATAAAAATGCCAAATCTTTTTTTGGAACATGATTATCTTTAAAAGAATTAAACATTTAACTCTCTTAAAATTGTTTGGATACATCCATTGTGACTCAATTTTTATTGAGCGTTACATGAATCGAGTGTTTTTAAAAAAACTTGTTCATCTATTTGACCTTAAAAATGCCAAATCTTTTTTTTGCAACTTGATTATGGTTAAAAGAATCAAACATTTAACTCTCTTAAAATTGTCCTGATACATCCACTGTGACTCAGATTTTATTGAGGGTTACATTAATCGAGTTTTTTTAAAAAAACTTATTCATCTATTTGGACATAAAAATGCCAAATCTTTTTTTGGAACTTGATTATCTTTAAAAGCAATTAAACATTTAACTCTCTTAAAATTGTCTCGATACATCTACTGTGACTCAGTATTTATTGAGGGCTACATAAATCGAGTTTTTTTTAAAAAACTTATTTATCTATATGGACATAAAAATGCCAAATTTGTTTTTGGAACTTGATTATCTTTAAAAGAATTAAACATTTAACTCTTTTAAAATTCTCTGGATACATCCACTGTGACTCAGTTTTTATTGAGGGTTACATAAGTTGAGTTTTTTTAAAAGCACTTATTCTTCTATTTAGGCTTAAAATTGCCAAATCATTTTTTGGAACTTGATTAGGGTTAATGGAATTAAACATTTAACTCTCTTAAAATTGCCTGGATACATCCAATGTGACGCAGTTTTTATTGAGTTACATAAATCAAGTTTTTTTAAAAAACTTATACATCTATTTGGAAAAAAAATTGCCAAATCTTATTTTCGAACTTGATTATCTTTAAAAGAATTAAACATTTAACTCTCTTAAAATTGTCTGGATACAACCACTGTGACACAGATTTTATTGAGTGTTACATAAATCGTGTTGTTTTTAAAAAACTTATTCATCTATTTGGACATAAAATTGCCAAATCTTTTTTTGGAACTTGATTAGGGTTAATGGAATTAAACATTTAACTCTGTTAAAATTGTCTGGATGCATCCACTGTGACTCAATTTTTATTGAGGGTTACATAAATCGAGTTTTTTAAAAAACTTATTCATCTATTTGGACATAAAAATGCCAAATCTTTTTTTGAAACTTGATTATCTTTAAAAGAATTAAATATTTAACTCTCTTAAAATTGTCTGGATACATCCACTGTGACACAGATTTTATTGAGGGTGACATCAATCGAGTTTTTTTAAAAAACTTATACATCTATTTGGAAATAAAAATGCCAAATCTTTTTTGGAACTTGATTATATTAAACATTTAACTCTCTTAAAATTGTCTGGATACAACCACTGTGACACAGATTTTATTGAGTGTTACATAAATCTATTTGGACATAAAAATGCTAAATCTTTTTTTTAAGTTGATTAGGGTTAAAGTAATTAAACATTTAACTCTCTTAAAATTGTCTGGTTACATCCACTATGACTCAGTATTTATTGAGGGTTACATAAATCGGTTGATACCTTATTTTTATGATAACAAAATGATTTCAAGAGTTATAAAGCTTAAATTGTTGATGAGTATGTGATTTTATTGAAATACTCGAGTTCTGTCAGGTTTATGTGAAAGTATTGAGGATTACTCGAGTTGTGTGTTTGAATACTCGAGTATCAAGGTTTTTCATACGTTTAAAATCAATACTCTCAAGCAACACTTAAGTTTTTGTTGAAAGTGTTGACAATACTCGAGTTCTTGATTTTAATACTCGAGTATTGAAGGTTAAAAATGTTTCTGAAATCCAACACTTTAAGTGAAAACTCGAGTACTATGATGAAGTGTTGCAAACACTCGAGTGATCATTTTGAATACTCGAGTATTGGTGTTAAAATGTGCTTTGAAAGAATACTCCCATGTGAAACTCGAGTAATGATGTTGAAGTATTGACAACACTCGAGTATTGTGTTGCAATACTCGAGTATCGGGCTTGATT
>JANTPZ010149906.1:0-60192 GCA_025593235.1 Vachellia pachyceras
TGAATTAATTGGGTTGAAAGTTGATCAGAAAAGCAGAGTGTGTGGGACTCTGATTTATTGAAAAGTGTAAGGGGGAGAGTGTATCCCATTTGTAAAAGGCTGGTGAGCCTGTAATTGTTTGAATAGTGGATTGCAAAACTCAGAGGTGCTCTGAGGACTGGACGTAGGTCAGAAGGACCGAACCAGGATAACTTTGTTTGTTCTTCTTCCCTTTCCTCTCTCGGAGTCTTTATTCTCATCTTTTATTAATTTGAAGAAGGGGACCAATTCACCCCCCTTCTTGGTCTAATCCTGCACTAACAGCAGTGCAGGAGGCTATATGGCTAAAAAGATTCATCGAACACCTTGGATTTGGGAATGAAAGTACAAATCCTGTGTTGATATAATGCGACAACACTACAGCCATAGCCTACACGAAAGACCCAAAATATCATAGCAAGACAAAGCATATTGATATTAAGTATAATTTTGTGAGAGATTATGTAGCACAGAAAGTGATTAATGTACAACACATTTCGACCAAGAGTATGGTCGCAGATCCCCTGACCAAACCAATAGCTAGAGAAGCGTTTGAGAAACGTGTAAGGGCCATTGGTATGTGCAATATGTAAAGTTACAGACACTGTATATTGAATTTGTGATTGAATTCATGTGTCTGTGTGCAAGTATACAATGTCTAGTATGTGTACAGGCAGGTGAGGTAGGCTCTCTCACATGAGCTACCGCCTTTGATACTCAGGAGGAGTATGCAAAGATGAGACACTTGTATTCACCAGTAAGGCAGCAAGAATGCTAATATGGTAGAGAAGAAATACAAATTATGTCATCTCGGCAACTGTGTAGTGTGTCGAGATGAGATCCAATGTATGTACACATAAAACATGGATCGAATCATGGGGACTCACTCCCATGATGCTTGTTACCAGACAACAAATTCTTCAATACTGACGTCATATGAGATATGAGAGAAGGAAGAATTTGGGTTTAGATGTTGGGAACATCTAGACTAATAGTCTATACGGTGTTAATAGAAAGTATCAACACGACGTACGATCTTATAGTATAAGAGAAACACCGTAGCATGTGATTCATACCACATGTGTTGTAGAACCACAAAAGGGAAGCAAGTGAATGGATCCCTGCTTCATTGCTGTGTGAGTCCCAAGAAATTAATATTTCTATTTATGTCCTTTGACTTTGACATTATCATGGAGGTATATCTCAATGACTGCTACCTTAATGTACATCTTACTATCATGATAGATGCGATACAAGGTACTATGTTAGGAAAGCGGTTGATGTATATCAAAGTGATATATGGGTGAAAGCAAGATTACCTTACAAATACACAATTATGCTGGTGTCTGTGACATGTCCCTTATGATATCGACTTGGAGATTTCATAAGTGTGGACACCACGCATACGAGAAAGACGATCTAAGTTTTATGTTGACTTGGGAGGGATTAGATTCGTCAAAGTGAAAGTGTATTTTGGTTAAATATAGGACATACGAGGCATAATAACTAGATTCAAGCTACATGAAGAAAGATTGTCTTGTGCTAATCCTATGAAAGGGATTTCTAGTATAAACATCTAAAAGACGTCATGCCCATGCGGTCACGGCAAAGCACCTAGTATGAAAGGAAGAAGAGAGAAGGATGAGGCCCACGTCTCGTAATCCACCAAGTGTGAGTGGGAGATGTTGGAATATGGGCCATCCTTGATGGATTATGCCCAAGTCCATGGGCTAGGTCAAATGCGTAAACCTAAACCCTAGTGGGAAGTTACAAGAGAGGAATGTGGCTCCCCAAAGGCGACAAAAATAACGCATAGAAAAAACAAATTTTCCCACTTCCCTTTTCTCTTTTAGAGAATCCTCTCATCTCCTCTTCTCTTGCCTTCAGTGCTTTTGCTGTGTCTTGTGTTTGGATCCACTATTGTGATCCGAACTCCGCGTGGGTATCTGCAGATTCGTAATTTGGCATCTCCAGGTACGCCTGAAATCCTTCAAATACTGACAGTGCCATCTTGCTTATCAGTTAAAGACAAACTCTAATGAAAATACTAACAGTTCAACAATACTATACTGTAGCAATTAGAATCACCGTTTATGTCTTCTCTGTGAACAAGAAACTCCTATGAATCACAATACCAACTTCACAATGACATTTCTGAACAGTCTGTACAGTCCACGTCTTTTCGGTAAATAGGAAATCGAACAAGCAAAACAATAATGGGAAACAAAAAAGCATAAGAGAACTAACAAAAATACCAAAAATAGGAAAACGAAGATCTGAAGCACCTGAAGCAAGAAAGTTGAAATGCCACACTGGAAATTTCACGCAACCTAATTGATTTAGGAACCAAGATAGAAGAAATGCGAAGAAGAAGAAGAAGAAGAAGAAAAAGTCACCTGAAGCATTCAACAAGAAATGCAGAGTAGACGGAAAAGCAGTAGACGACAAGCATGAAATGAGTGCCTCAGGAACTCAATAGTGTGTGGCTTGGAATACTGGGTAGCACAAGCCGACCAACGCCAAGGAACAGAGGGTTTCACCTCGGGAGCGGCGAAGAATTAATACTTGACGTCCCGGAGCAATGCACAGGCGATTGCGCTGGAGAAGAGCGAAAGCGAGACCGGAGAAGAAGCTTGGCAGTAAACAAGACGCTAGGTATTCCAGCGAACACCACGGCGATTTGCTCTCGCTCGCTGCGACGGGATGAAGAAAACTGAACGAATGGGAGCTGAGGACTAAATCAAAGGAAGGAAGACGATGGAGGGAAAATAGAGCGGATAAAATTTTTTGGGATGAATTTTTAAAATTTTATTTTACCTGCGGATTTTGAAATCCACAGTTATAGTTACCTGCGAAAAAAAATCCGAAAGTATTTTTACTTATGGATTTTTTCCGCAGATAATTACTTGCGGATTTAAAATCAGTAAGTAATTTTTTCAATTTTTTTAAAATTTTAATATTTTTTGCAGATTTCAAATCTGCAGGTAAATTTATCTGTGGATTTAAAATCCGCAGGTAAATTTTTTAATTTTTTTTAAAAATTTAAATTTACCTGCGGATTTGAAATTCGCGAAAAAATTTACCTGTGAATTTTTTTCCTCAAGTAATTACCTGCTGATTTTTTTGTAAGAAAAATTTGCAGGTATATAAAACTTTTTTACTAGTGAATGTGAATAAATTGGTTTGGTATAGATCTTGTCTATTATATTGATATGAATTTTCATGGCCTAATCAAGTGAAATCATTCTAGTAGAAATAAATATTATGATTTATTATGTTCGCATCCTGAGCTAAGGTGAACCAATAGTAATCCATGGCGTGTTCTCATCACTAGATAGTTCTACACACACATTATAATAAAGAAAATTGCGGAAGAGAGAGAATATGTGGTGGAGAGAGTGATAATAAATATTACATATACTTTATAATATTAGAGTCAGTTGACTTATTTTATATTATTATTCTCCAAATTAGCTTACATGATTTATAGAGTGAGATATAATCTAATGGTACATATAAGTAATTTATAATGTTTTTATAATCAAGTAATTTATTTAATTTTTTAATCTCATAAAAAAAGTTAACTGACTATTGTATTAAGGACTAAAGATGTTATATTGATATTAAAATTGGTAATTAAATGGGAGGAATGAAAAATTCACAAATAAGAGTTTAGACATTTTCTAAAAGTTTCTTATAAATAAGAAGAAAATATTTGTGGTAGTTGCTTCTTATTAAAAAAATAAAGTGGGTAGCACTATTTGATTCCCCATGAGATACACACAATGTTTAATTAGTTTCAAGCCAATGTCCAAACAAATTAGAAAGATAAGGATAAGCATCACCTTGTCCTTTTAAGTTTTTAACTATTAATGTCAGCAATATAGCCTTTTGATCTTCTCTGTCTAAATATAATTTCAACAGTGTATATTTTAAATTCTTAATTAATAATTCTTAGGAAATAAAATATTTTTTAAAAACTGAAAGTTAAGAGATTATATTTATTTTAAATTTTCTACTAATTAAAATATTTTAAAAAAAATGAAAACATACATGTGGACCATCCTCTGTGTGTGTGTGTGTGTGTGTGTGTTTATATGCTTGCGATCCATGTTCAAATCCTTTAAACGTGTAATTCAGTTTTATTTTTATAAGTTAAGAACTTCTTAATTAATGTATTGATGCTATCTTTGACTTTTCTAACCTACTGCTACGCCTTTATGATTATTTAACCTACGGCTACTTAATTATTAAATTGAAATTTTTAATTAATAGTGCAGTAATCTGTATTTTAATCCCTCGAATCATGGGATCTGATTACGAAATAGATCTTGTTCCTTACTTTTCTTTCAATACTGTATTCCATGTTGGTTCAATCAAGTTAACAATTTAAAAAATATTATAAGAATTTTATCTTTACTAAACATGAATTTAATAATTCAATATGTATACTTCATTCCAAACTTTCTTGCAGTTTTATTATATCAAGCAAATTTTTGAAATGCATGAAATACCATTCATTTGATGAATTACAAATATAAAAGCAAGTCTCATTGACCAAAAATTAATGAATCATAATAGCATTAATAGAGAATTTTTTCCTGTGTTTTTCCTAATGCAAAATTTATTTCTCCTTTCCACCGTACTTTTACATCAAGGTTTCAAACTCACAAATAAACTTGTAAAATTTTATTTTTATTAATGAATAACTATTAAAAGTATGTAATTAAATAATTAAAATATAACACATGATAAGAATTTAGTTTAAATTTACTTCTGTTGCAAAAAGATTGAAATTAAATCCACCAATATTCATAATTTATCATACTCATCAAAGAAATCTAAAAAAACTATTATGAGTTTAACAACAAGTTGACTCGTAAGTTAAACTTACGAATCAACAATGATGAACTTGGTATGTAAACTCGTAAGTTCAACCAAATTTGTAGCTAGCACAAATTTTAAAGCAAGTTAATACGAATTTTAAGTTAGAAACGTAAAAATGATAAACTCAATGTTTTATATTGAATTAATGTTCCAGTTCATATGTGTGTTTGTGTGGAACAATGAGAGCAAAACATCAAGAGAATCCAATTCATATCTAATCAATTTTGTCATGTGAAATGTGATTACTTCGCAGATTTCTCCATTCGAGCGCTAAATTTAACAGTGTCTTTGTTGAACTACCATCTTCCATTAAAGCACAAGCAGCAGCATCTTTAAGCTGTTTCATTCTTCTTCTAATCTCTTCACCTTCTTCATCACCACCCTCCATTATACACTTTATAACCCTAACAATCTCTTCTCTCTCCACAATCCCATTATTACCATTATTATTCTCACCATGTCTTGGCCTTATAGCCACTTTCAGTCCATCAGCTAACATCGCAGCATTGGTTCTTTGTTCAGCAAAAAGTGGCCAAGCTATAATTGGCACCCCCTCAACAATACTCTCTAGTATCGAGTTCCAACCACAGTGACTCAGAAACCCTCCTGTTGAAGTATGACCTAGGACTCGAACTTGTGGGGCCCAAGAAGTTATAACCAAACCTCGATCTTTAGTTCTTTCTAGAAAGCCTGGTGGTAAGAAATGAAGTGGGTCTTCTTCTTCTTCATCATCGTTTTTACTATCACGTAGGTAAATAGAACTGGCTCTGTCACTTGGTGATTTCAAGTTGATCCATAGAAATCTTTGGCCACTTAGCTCTAACCCTAAAGCTAGCTCATGGATTTGGGCTTGAGATAGACTCCCGCCACTTCCGAAGGAAACGAACAGAACAGAATTCGGTGGCTGCTTGTCTAACCATCGTAAGACCAAATCGTTACACTCCGGTTCAGGCCGGTCTGGTTCAATGCTGGACCCGGTTTTTATTAGGGGTCCGATAGCATGTACAGAAGGGTATCTCTTACTTTCTCCATTTCCAGTTGGTGGTTCCTCGTTTTGCCAGGCTCTTATTGCTTCTGCTTCCATTGCTTCGAAGCTATTCACTATGATACCTGCAAGACATATCAATTATTATTATTATTAGTTAATTAATTACATGTTTAAAACTACTTCCATCCTATTAATAAGCAACATTCTCTTTATAGTCTTATATATAAAAGTAACAACTTTACTTTGTCTAAAATTTAATGTCATTTTCCAATTTTACCCCAATTAATTTTTTGTTTTTCTCATCTTTTTCTCCACGCATTTTCTCTCATATTTTTCTCACTTATCTTTCTATCTGGTACTCATCATCATTAATAAGGGTAATTGGAAAGGCATTTTCTAGTAATCACAATTTTAAATGACTTAAAAAAAGGTAACGGAAAAAGGATAAAAATTTCGTTTTCGTTGAGATTTGAGAATAATAAATTAGGGTGAGGGCAAAATGTATGCCGGCTAATATGTTACAAATGTTAAGAAATATACAGTTTGTGTGATGGTTACTGAAAGTGAAGGGACATGCTTTACCACTTAATTTAACAATATAGAATTAATTAAAGCGTGGTGCTGAGCTGTTGTGTGTGTCTATATATGCACCTTCAAATTAATTATTTGTATAATTTTGAGTATTTTATGTTAACTAAAGTGACTTTTGAATATATATATATATATATGGAGAGAGAGAGAGAGAGAGAAGGGGGGAGGGGGATGATGATGAATGGATCAAAGCACACAACTTTGACATTTTTTGATGCTCAGTATTTTCATTCACAATGCACGAAGATTATTAGTAAACGAGAATGACGGTAAAGTCCTAAATGACTGAGCTAATGACATTCATACCCCTGACAATTTTTTAAAAAAAATAATGAGTTGCAAATATTTATTCAAACAATTGTAAATTCAAAA
Source organism: Vachellia pachyceras (assembly GCA_025593235.1). Classification (NCBI taxonomy): domain Eukaryota; kingdom Viridiplantae; phylum Streptophyta; class Magnoliopsida; order Fabales; family Fabaceae; genus Vachellia; species Vachellia pachyceras. The sequence goes on from JANTPZ010149906.1 coordinate 6,857, forward strand.
TTGTTAATTTTGGATAAGACATCAACTGTCAGTTTGTAACTGATTTATTTCCAATTGTTTGAATATTTGCACCTCATTTTCAAGAACTTCTTTAGGAAACCTAGCTATCATTAATTATTTGTCTCGTGAATGTTAATTTCTTCATTCTGTATTCTTAGTTTAGGCCTCGTTTGGCAACCTGGTTGTCAAAACCTAGGTTTTAAAATCTAGGTTTGAAATCTAGTTTTCTCTTTCATACTTTCTCTTTCTTACTTTTTTCTCTTTTCTCTTTCATACTTTTTCTTTCCATCTCTTTCTTACTTTCCTCTTTCCTACCCACTTTTTTGCCTCAGAATCCGTAAAAGCTATAACTCCCCAAACATAAATCACTTTTCAAAACCTATTTTTACCTCGGATTCTGTGAAACCTAAGTTTCAAAATAGCTTCCAAACAAGCTCTTAGTTGACCAATAATGTGTGTGTTTGGGAATCCATTTAAAGAAATGTGTTTACGAATTTTGAAAAGAATTTACCGATTTCAAGATGATTTTTATAGTTTTCGAGATGGTTTTGTCTTGACTTACATCCACTGTTAAAAAAAAGTTCTTCTCAGATATGCATAATAACATTAAAGTGTATGTGAAGCGTGAATCACGACAGCAAGAATATATTTTACAATATGCTCCCTCCAATTCATAATACAAATCACTTCAATTAATTTATAAAATTAAAAAATGATGTTTAACTCATTAAATGTCTTAAACTGAAAAATATTCTAACTTTAACTATATTAAAGGTGGTTTTAGAGGGGGAAGAAAATAGAATAAAGCCAAATTTAAGCATTTATTATATGAACACAATTAGTAAATAAAACACTAACCCCTGCTTATATTGTGAATAAAAAGAGAGATTTACTGTTGAGTCCCAAATAAGAGACTTATTTATCAAATGGTCCCAAATTTTAAAATATTTAAAAAATGACCCCATTGACAACACAAGGTGTTGTCAATCCAGCACATGGTGTTGTCAGGGGTTGTCAAGTAACAACACCATGCGCTGCAATGGGACCATTTTTAAATATTTTAAAATTTGGGACAATTTGCTAAATATCTTCACTATGTGAGACCTCACATTAAATCTCCCAATAAAAAATCTTATATCGCAGACTAGATAAGATTATCTTACTAGAAAATCATCTGTGTAAAACACTTTTATGCACAGATCGTTTTGTATGATTCAAGTAAATCTACATAAGGTTTGAATCCCTGTTAACAGATGTGTCAATATTTAGTGTGTTATGGTATTTTAATAGGGTGGTACTCGGTCAAACAATAATCATCCTTAATTAGTAAAAAAAAGTGACACCTCAAGAAGTATATTTACCTTGTGCAAGATGATATAATTGACAACGTTGGAGAAACTGCTCGTAAGCCAAACTTGATCGATCTTGATGATTATCTGGGAGATCTTTAACACTCACAGGAACACAACCTGGAATCTTAATTACTACTGGTAGGTCTCTGAACTCATCATCATCACCACAAGAAGAAGAGGAGGAGGAGGAGGAGGAGGAGGAGGAGGAGGAGGAGGAGGAGGATGAGGAAGAAGAAGAAGAAACCATTTGCTGATTCAGCTTCTCCGAAAAGAAGCACAGAGAAAGCATCATAGCAGAACAAGGGAAGTAAAGATACGATTTGATGTTAAGCTCCTTGGCTATTTCTAATGCTTCAATGGACAAAGGCTCGGCCACCATGGCGGCCAAGCTCGAGCCGAGGAGGGAATTTAAGGCGTGGCGAACGAGCGGCATGGACCGAGACACGGCGAGGTGAAGCTGGACTTCCATGGGAAGATCTTGAGGTTGGTCATGGAGGTGGACAGGAGGAAGAAAAGTGCAGCTTATGCAAGGAGGAAGAGACTGAACAAGAGCCATGGAGGCGCGTGGAGGTGATCTAAGGGTGGGGATGAGGCACGTGACATGGAAGTTGCTGTCGTTTTGGAGAAGGACGAGTCGTTTACAGAACTCGAGAATGGAGGCTTGGTGGCTATACGCAGGGACGGTGACGACAGCAATCTCAGTCATGGCTTCCATATGATCACAAGAAGAAGAAGCAGAAGAAAAAGAAGAAGAAGAAGAATACTCTGCTTCAGTTTAATTCAAGGCTTTGACAAATATGGAACAGTTATCTAAGAAGGGACGTTATTTATTTTATATTATTGGTGAAGAATTATTGATGAAGGGACGTTATTTTATATTCAAACTGAGAGATTGCTGTAAAGAACGAACAAGAGGGAATATGAAGTGTCACACCTAAAAAAGTTTACGGATGATCGGAACAAAATGCGAGAGATTTCATATTTTTAAAATCTTTAATTTAAAAATATCTATATCTCTTGTCTAACATGTTATATAATACAATAGTATCCTGTCAAAAAAAATATATAATGCAATAGTATAAAATGTGGATAAACTATTTCTTTTCAAGATTTATATAGAATGACAATTTTGTGCTATACAAAATGTCAGATTCCTTGTAGCAATTTCGGCAGGTTCTTCTTTATTAGATATGCTTCCCCAAACTTTAATAATGATCGAAAATCTAATCATAACATCATTCGGAGTGATGTACCATCACCATATATACATATTCATAAAAATATAATGGAATACATATAGATACGACCTATAAATTACGCGGAGCATCTAACTTTTAAAAGTAGTGCTTACATGTAAGTTTTTATATGTATCAAGCAATTGCTATAAAATAAATCAACGACCTTTGTAACAATAAAGAAGTTCTTCACTGCTCAACCAGAGGTATAAGGTGAACAAAATCATCTGAAGCTAAAAATAAATTTCCAGTGAATAACTTCTCATTTATAAAATTTAATGGAACTTAAGGATATAATCTACAGAATTTAAATTCAAAATCAATAAATAAAATAACTATAAATTATAGTTTCTGCATGATATAATCAAATCATATTTGAAATTGCAAAATAGATCATTTCTTAGATAATTTCAAATACATATTAAAACAACTTATTTGACATAAACGATTTAAAAGGGTAATTCTCAAATCTCATGTTTTCATAGGGTTTCAACAGAATATAATCACAAGCGTACACACAGTTCACGAGGGTAAATAATCAAATGCAACTCGAAAACCATGAAAACAAGCGTGAACACACAGTCTACGAGGAAAAGTAATTAACCAATAAGCGTGGCTCGAGGGCATGAAACAAGCACAGAGATAAATCCTACAAATAAAAGCGTGATTCAACACTCATGAATACCAAACGAGCTCAAGATTCACCATGGCCCGTCAAGGACTAACAATTCTGTTGTTAGTAACCGGAGTTTTATATTCAGCCTTCTCAAACATTCTCAAGCATGTGTAGAATCAATTTCCAAACCACTTCTAATAATAAAACTATTTTGGAATAATTTGTGACAATGATCCCAGCACAAAAGTTTATAAATAATATCTCAAAAACCATTCTTAAACATGCATATAGCATATATTATGTAAGTGTCATTTCTTTTCACTATCTTCATGTATGAAATCATTGTGATAAAACATCTTGAATAAATACTACAACACCTTAACTTTTGCAATAATGAATATCTCAAAAGTTTTTCTTTCCATTTCATTCCATACATGAATATCCAATATAAATAGGAATTGGGAAGAATAAATAATATTAAATAAAATCCATAAATAATACTTTTTGCAATATCAATGAGAAGATTAAAATATGAAATGTAGTAATAAAACATACTTTATAAAAATATGAAATGCAGTAATAAAATATACTTTATAAAAATTATAACGGTGACATTATTTACTCACCTATTTGCCCTCAATATATAACTCTTCTCTACTATTTAGTTTCCAATTTATCTTCTTCTTCCCCTTCTAACAATAATATATAAACATACTCTATCAGCATCATTAATGCTTCTAAATGTATAATGAGTTTCGAGAATCATAACATATTCCATAAAACTCCAAATGCAATGATTCAAGTGTCTATTTAAAACTCTATATATCCTATTTCAAAAAAAAAAAACCCTCACAATTTATAATCAACTCATATTCTAAAATGAGTGCTCCAATGTTAGTGCTTGTCTTGCAACTTTTCTAGATTTTTAGATTTCAAAACCAACCTTTAGTAGTCCATAAATAACAATTTACTTAACCAAATGTTACATTCTTTTCTAAGAGCCATTTTAAATCTTATGGTGAGTTCTATTTGCCTGCCAAATTTCATGACCAATAAAGACCATTTGACTAACTTAAAATCCCCTCAAAATTGGTTGTCTAGTAAGCCCACATATAAATATAACACCCAAAAATTTTCAACCTCAAATCCTCAATCCGTTACTTATCACAAAAACTTTCTTCAATATTCCATAGACCCGTTAAAGTCTTCAAAATACAATCCCTTGACTCATACCCATTTTCAATTTGAAAACATAAAAATACACATACATGCTTAGATATGCACGCGCGCATATATATATATATATATATAATTATACACTTAATACATATTTTAACACCTATAAGAGATTCAACATACATATACATACTCCTCTTCTCCAAAATTTCAGAAATCAAAAGCAACTTTTCAGAGACAAAAGTCTCTGATTTTCGGTTCTACGCAGAACCAACCACCCACTGCACAGAGTCAACTTTTTCCCACTAATAATACTCCAAAAAAATAGCATAACATCTTAGAACCACAAAGCCCGTGTTGCTTTAGCCAGAGACGAGGTCTTCAGGAACATCCAGAAAAAAAATGGCATGAAATGCTCAAACCAGTTCAGGAAAGCTTTGGTCTTACTTATGGGTTAATTTAATTGCTGAAAATCATTTTATCACCTCAATTTCCTCAACGTCCCAAAACTGTAACCCACTCCAACAATGGCAGAGAGTGAAAAAAAACTAAAGGTCGATGAGGATTGAGGACAGAGTGAAGAAACTAAAGGTGGATCAGGATTGAGGATAGAGTGAAGAAACTAAAGGTGGATGAGGACTCAGTAGACTCACCTGACCCAGTAGCTCGGCTTACAAGCTTCGATGGCTTCTCCTTAGGCGAGTTCCACAGCGTGCGCACGCACGACACTCTCTCTTGCTCCCTCGCGTCTCTTCTCTGTACTCTCTGTTTCGAAGAAAATGAAAATAAGCAAGGAGATGGCAGGGCTGACTTAATGGGCTGCAACATATGGGGATTGAAATGACAAATTAGCACTTCCATGCTTCTCATCTTTGCAAGACGATCCTTTTCGTTCTTTTTTTTATGATCCAATAAATAACTTTCTCCCAAAAATTTGATCCTTAATTGTAAAATCATCCTTCAAACAAATATTTGGGCAATATTTGAGATTTAATTAATACGAATTTTTTTATAAGGTACTTCGATGTATTTGTTGGAACTTTTCAATAAATTTTCCGGTCATCTGATAGTTAAAATAAGATATGTTTGGAGGATTTGCATCCTTTTTAATACTTAATGGCTGACATTAATTGCATTAATTAAAAAATTAAAGTACCAAGTAACAAGAGAGAAAAATTTAACCTCTATATATGATATATATATATGTATATGTATCCACTCTTCCTGTCCTTAATTAAGGACCTAATGCTATTTAGAAAGTTAATTTTGATCCTAAATACAAGAGATATTTTTTATATTTATCAATTTTTTTAAATTGTCCCTACTGATTTTCCCTTCTCAAAACTAAATAAGAGAAGTAGGAAGGGAGTTAAGTCAAGTGATTATAATATTTTAGAAAAAATATGACATATTAATAAATTCAACTAACTTTCTTAATTTAATCAAATTAGAAAGTACATCTTGTATTAAGAACGAAACAAAAACGTGTGTGACGTACAAATATATGTAAATTTTCACCGAGAACACAAAGGTTAAAAAATAAAACAGACAATTAATTATTATTTGTATGAATAACTTTGTTGAAACGTGTCGGCCATTAATTATTTGAATTACACTGGGAGATTCAGGCGATTATTGTGTTAACATGGAAAGTGACATTGAATTCAGTAATCATCATTTTTATATATATGCATGAATAGAGTCATGGGTTTTGATTAATATAATGGACCCATTTAAAAACGCGATAGAGAAATACTATTACGTAAGTCGAGATAAATATGTGGAGTAGATTATCTCATTTTACAAAAAAATACTGCTGAACGTGTGTTTGACTTTTGGAAACGTTGTTCCAAACAAGCCTATTATAAATATAATCAATAAAATATTTTTTATTCATAAAATTAAACTAATAGTTTATTATTTTGATTGACTGAAATATAATTGATATATTCTGAATAGAGTCATGGGTTTTAATGAAACTAGGCCCTTCCCTGGCTAACTAGAGTACCTAGAATATTTTTTAATTCTTATTTTTTTACTTTAATTAGAAATATTTAAGATTTTTTACTATGTATTATGCATCCTTTAAAATTTAAATGATATTAAGATATGAAAAAACATGTGAAATCTAGATAGTGTAAGAGCTTGTCTGGATTATTGTTTGCAATATTGAAGTTTTCACAAATTATACAGTCTGTGACTTGAAATTAGGAAGAATGTTAGCCATGAAAAGCTAATCTTATTTGAAACACTATTAGCTACTAAATGTAGACATATTTTTAATTAAATGTTTAAATATTGGTTCATCATGTTATAAAGGATTAGACTTCTATCAGACTTAACCTCACTGATCATTTTTAATAAAAATTTAAGAGGAGTTTAGTATCACTAGATAGTACCGGTAATACGGGTTGGGCCCGCGGGCCCAACCCGCCAGCCAAAATAGGTGACTTGCGAGCTGGCAAAAGCTAGCCCGCCACCCTCAACCCGCGAGTTGGCGGGCCAGCCCGCCTAACCCGTTTTTATTTTTTTGAAAAAAATATATATTTTATGTATTTTTTTACATTTTTTTATCCTAATATTTTTTTACAAATAGAAAAGTAATATTAAACTCTATTTTTAGGAAATTATTAAACACGTATTCATAGAATTTGAAAGAGAATATCATAAATATGCAATCTTATAGAAAAAAATTGGATAAAAAAAGGAAAAAGAATATATTTTTTATTTTTTATAAAAAATAAACTCGCCAACCCGCCATGGCGAGCTACGGGTTGGGATGCCACCTGGCGGGCTGCTAACGGGCTGACCCGCATTCCCAATACTATCATTAGACTACAAGCTCTTGACCTGAGCTTGGATGATATGATTCGAAAGCATATTAAGATATATAATGACTAAAAACATTATTTTTATTATATATTTGTGTATAATTAATCTATTTAAGAAAATATTAAGAATAAAAATAAAATGAGTCAGTGCATTATTAAAGGAACCATCTGTAATACTAGGACATAAGATTTATAAATTCCATATGATAAAATAGAATTATGAATAAAATATTATTTTCTTTAATTATGAATGATACAATGAATTAAATAATTATTTTAAATTATTTAATCTTTTTTTAATATAGGAGTCAAATCATTAAGCAGACAAGTCAATTGATACCGGCAAAGCTGGGCCTATAGAGTGACATACAAACTCATTGAACAACAAACAAAAAAAAAAGGCCCAAGCTGTTTGGAAGTCCACACACTAGAACACTGAAAAGACAACGTAGGCAAACTTGTAGGTTGCAGATGCAGGAGCATCCTGGATGCGAGTGGCGAAGATACACAACTCAATTTGTTAGAATTTTTACACACACGTATATGAAAATAATCAAATTTACATTTCAAGCCTCATTTCAAAAAAGTTTTGTTAGAAAATAGTGGGTTGAAGTGTAATTCCTCCTAAACTTTTCTTTTCCAGAGTTGCAATTTGAATCCTTAAATTTTTTAAGCACGATTTACCCATCGTGTTCCTTTTTTAATTTGCTAAGTACTCATATCGTTTTATTGAAAACAATCTTATCTAAAGAACCACCGGACATTTGATATAAGCATTTCTTACAACGAAAATTTAAATATTTATTTACCAAATTGTAAGGGATTATTCCCTTCCATTACACACAACTACCTGTATTCCATCCTGGTGCACTATATTTGGACCCAAGCTAATGTTTGGGCTAAATGTCATCAAACACAATGCGTTGGCCCAAAAACCATGGTAACATGCAAGATCTCTTGGAAGATGATTGAGGACTACGAACAATAGGTTTGTTTGGTTAGTCCATATGGGCAATCAAAATCTATTCCTGCGTTTACTGAGATAAAATTCCTCTCACATATTTACCTCGGAATCTGTATCTGTTCTCTCAACGAGCTATCCAAACAAGCCAAATGTGTGTGTTTGGGAACTCTGTTGGAAGAAAGGAGTTTACGGATTTCTAGATGATTTTACAGATTTCGAAATGGTTTTTACGGATTTTGAAATAGTTTTGTCTCAACTTACTTGCACCGTTGGGGGAACGAAGTTCCTAAACAAGCACAATATATAGTATCTGTTTGTATTAGTGGCAAAAGCGTTTACATTTACAAAGTATACATGTGAGATTCATTTGGTTTTAACTTGTGTGAGTGTGCTTTCCAAACATTAATACAAACAGGTCCATATTGATTGATATATAAGGCCCCATGAAAACTTGTTGAGGATGCAAGACTGAGAGTTCTTTGGGAGAAGATTCCATCGGTGTCCTAACTGTTGAAGAGGGATTTAAGCTTTTTATAAGCAATGTGCCATAGAAGCGCACAGGGAATTAATTATTTGGAATCTCCCACTAAAAAACTCAACAATATCTCATAAAACTCCACGAGGCATTTCATGTAGAACACCTACAATCTAAATCGTCGTTAGGCTTGTTTGGTTAGCCCGTTTAGGCAACCAAAATCCATTCTTGCACTTACCGAGATAAAATAAACAAATCATGATCCCATTACAAGGTAATGTGTGAGTTGTGATTCTTGCAACATTGTTTCAATAGGATGTGGGTATTTCTTTTGTTTTATTTGTGAAAAAAAAAAAGTTTAAGTGAGTTGAGTCTCCGAAATTTACCAAAATTAGAGTATACCTCTGACCTTATTGAATAACTATAAAAATACTTACATATTATCCACCAATAATATTATCACATTAACAATAAAATTTAAATTTATGATTTTTTGAGTTTAAACTAACTCCTTAGACCATGTAACTATACCGACTTTTTGTTAGTAGTGTGGCTATGTCATGTTTTTTCTTGTTTGGCAGAAGTCATTTGGAGGGGAGAGAGGGGAAAGTTTTACGATTTGAATTTAAAAAATTTGAAGACGTGGAGTTATAAATTTTAACAAAGATAAGATTTGAGATAAAAAAAATTTAACTTAAAAATTTTTTAATCCCACTTCTCTATTTTTTAAATTAAACTCAATACAGTTTTTCCCTATGCTTACTTTCCCTCCCCTCCCCTTCTAATGGCCCCTTGAAGAGATTAAGGCTATGTTTGGTTTGATGGAAGGGGATGGGAGGGGATGGATAGGAGGGAAGGGTATAGAGATGGAAGGGTTTAATGTTACCCTGTTTGGTTATGTTGGAGGGGAGGGGAAGGAATGAATTTTGTGTTTGGTTTAAAAGATAAAGGGAGGGGAGGTAATGATTAATTTACCATTATACCCTTACATAGTAGTTAATATTTTTCATTAATATGCATTATATATTCTTGATCATAATTATTTAATTTTTATTTCTAATTAATTTAAGGAGATTTATTTTAAAATATGCTTTTAATTAATATTTTATTTTAAAAAATATATTTTTTAAAACATTTAATTAATTTTTATAATATATTTTTAATTACAATTATATAATTTTTAATCAATTTTATAATAATATAAATTGATTACAATATATTTTCATTTATTTTTATTTTATTACAAAATATTTATTAATTAAAATAATTGTTTTCCTAAAGGGTATTAATGGAATAATAAAAAATGTGTAAAGGTATAGTTGTCTTAAAATTTGGCTCCCCTCCAAAAAACCCCAATTTGAAGGGGAGCCAAAATGAGGGTAATGGGGGGGGAGGGGAGGGGAGGGTAAATTTTAGCTTTCCTCCCCTCCAAATTTGTAAACCAAATGAGGGAATAAGATCATTTTCCCTTCCATTCCATCCCCTCCCCTCCAACCAAACACACCCTAATAGACACTGAAGCTTTGTTTTAAGAATTAATTGGAGATAAGTATGTTAAGAGAAGTTTTATCTCAACTCACGTAAACATTAACGTACATTTTGAACACTAATACAAACATGACCTTTATATTTTATGATCACTTGTGAAGAGCAATTTATAGGTTTTCTTTAGGATAGAATTTAGATTATGAATAATGCAATGAAATGGATCTAAGCTTCTGATCTTATTTATAAGCAAAATTGTCTCTCATATGACTGATCCTTTATATAAATAACAATTTGGCTTTGCCTGAAAATTTAATGCACCTTTTTTTTTTCATTTTTAGCCATGATTAATTATGTATCTCTCTTTTCTCTTCTCCCATCTATTCTCTTTCACTTTCATCATCTTCATAAACAAAAAATTAGTTGGAAAAAATTTACATCTCTTACAAATTTATTATTTTTAATTAAGGGAAATTTATTGTAAGGTCTCAAAGAAGGAAGTTATTTATGAAAATGTCCCAAGAAGTTGTCAATAATAAGTCGAGGAGCACTATTGACAAGTGGAGCAACTGCCATTGACAACTCTTAGGACCTTTTCATAAATAACTTCCTTCTTTAGGACCTTACAATAAATCTCCCTTTAACTAATTTTAACAACCAATTCAGTTTACGGATAATTTGTTAGAACTGTACCGATTACTATCTTAATACAATGACTACTAAACGCACTGGATGAATGACTCTAAACACTGCTTCCTCTACTTCAGAGTGAGAAATATAAGACATAATAGATATATATATATATATCTGTGTGTTCATCATTAAGCACTTGTAAATATTTCTTTCTCACTCTAGGTGAACTAAAAGCTGCTTCTTTTAATTCAAAGTGAAACAAATATTTCTCACTCTCATCATCGCTATTATCCTCATGGAACTTCAATAACATATTATTATTTTACCAGACGTCAAAATATGTAGCTCACCAAGCACGGTTTTAAACTGACTCACCGTTAACGTAGCTCTGCACTGCAACGAAATCCTTTGGAGGGAAAATTGCGCCTAAAAAAGCTTAAAGATTCTAATTACAACTCAACGAAAGTTTTTAGGAGAAAATCACACTTTAACCCTAAAATAATAACCATATATAGATGGAGGAGATAGAAAGGAAATGCCGAAGCAAGATACAAAATCAAAATACAGATGTAGAGGATAGAAACTCAGAAAGCAATCGTCCAACATAGTTATTTGTAATGTTAATATATAGATAGAAGACTTAGGATTAGGTCCAAACTTAAAAAAAATAATATCCGACAAGTTTCTAAGAATTGCCAACAAGCCATTTCTACTTGTTATTGACAAATTCTCAAGTGTAATTGATAAGCCCTTTTGATTTCTCTTGCTTCAGACCTAATCATGATTCTCCATACATAAATTTATATATATATATATATACACACACATATATAATAATACAGCTGCAGGCTAGAACAATGAGAGTTAAATCTAATGAAAAGAGCTATTCCCTTATAACATCGGGAATCAAAGTTCAAATTTTTATTGAAAAAGGTGCCTACAGGGAGATACTAATATTATCTCAAACAGAATTACATCCAGCTCTGGAGAATCATGCTTGGCCAACAAGAAAAGAATGAATATATATATATAGAAGTTATAGTTATCAAATCAAACTCATCATTTTGCTGATTTCTATAAGTCTATGGTTTGTTGTCCTCATTCGATATATTAATTTATTGAGTGACTTGGGAGTCGTTAGGATAGGGCTATATGAATGCCAGCTGGGCTGCAAATTGTGTGTAATAAGTCACTGCTTCGTGGATGCAAAATCCTACCTTGTCATTACTTCACTCTTCTAATGCACACAGATTTTAGAAAACATCTTTGTTGTCTCTATTACAACAGCTGTGATTTAAAGTTCCATAATATAGTTAACTGAGAGTTGTCTATATATTTAAAATTCATCCTCAATCTATTTATAAATTATTTTTCATTTATGTAAAAAAGAATTAGTCTGAGATAATTATACATTAGTTTGCTTAAAAACCCCTGTTAGTGCTGATATTTTTATACCATGGTTGGAAGATAATATTAGGCAATGATAATCACAAGATATATATATATATATATTTCATAAGTTAGAAGTTTAATGTTCTTTTTGGTCTACATGAAATACAGTGGAAGTAATTTTTAAATAATCCATAATATAGTTAACTGTCATTTTTTAATTTCGATGAATTAGTTGAAGTATTTTACTTCTGTATACCTTCTGGTCATATTTATAGGGTAGATGGAGGATGAATTTAAATTGGTTAAGGAAATTAAATATTGCTGGGTCTCATTTAAATGGAGTTATAAACTGTGAATAATTATTTTGCTTTTTTATGGCTTTTCTATAACTCTTCTAATTCTCTTAGTATCATAAAATTTATGAAATCTTTTACATTCTAGCACACCAAATAATAAAAAAGCCATATGCACATAAAAATAAAAAATAGTAGAAAAATGAAAGGAAACAATATTCTCATACACGCACATGCATGTATCTAATCTAATCTTTGTCGGTTCAATCTAATTAAAAAGTATCATATAGCCATCAACACAAGAAATTAATTTCTAGTTACTAGATAGTCCATGAAATAGTCATCAATCATATCAATGATAGTGTGCTTATTTGGAAACACTTAACTCTCACCCAAAAATACGTTTAACAGTGTTTTTCCGCAAAACAAGACAATCTCTTCCACATATTTACCTCGGCTTGCGTAAAAGTGCTTCTCTACCATTTTCCTAAACGTAAAAGTACTTCTCTACCGCTTGCTAATAGTATTATACATTTGGAGAACTAGTTTCCATTTTGAAGCATTATTTTAAAGACACCAAAAAGGTTTTGCAAATGTATGCATATATACACCGTCCATTAAATGGGAAGAAAAATAAAAGTAGAAACTATAACATATTTTGAAAATTTTGCAAGTTATTATCAACACTAAATTAAATTAGCAAATATATTGAATTTTTTTCTTTTTTGCTTTACGTGCCAAACTTTCTCTCCCCCCGTGCAAGACAATATTGTGAATTGACTCATGCCTAAGACTTAGGTGACAAATACACCAACCATGATGATTTATTTTAAAAAAATTACGCAGAGATCCCAAGTAACAGAGTTAACCACAAAATGGTTCCAAAAATCTATAAAATTATCATGAGGTTCTAAGACTAGCTGTTGAGGTTGTTAATGAAGGCTAGTAAAATTGTTAATGATAACTTCAGCAGACACTCCTTGGACCTTATAGTAATTTTGTGAATATTTAGAACAATTTTATGATTAATTCTGTTGCTTGGGATATATGAGTAATTTTCTCATTTTTTTTCCAAACTAAATGTTATTCTCTCAAGTACTAAAAATTATGAACTCTCGTCATAACTTGAAGCCTCATTGTTCCATCCATTTTGTACTAAAATCTCTCTCTTTTTTTTTAAGGATGGAATTTGCGAATTCCATCACGCAATCAAGAAAGTCATTGTCCCTCTAGGTGGTTGATATTCTTTCATGAGTTGTCTCTTAATCATATAAAAATAAATTCTCACCAATAGTTTGACTCTATGGATTATTAGCTTCCAAATAATAAACATATCTTCATATGGTTTTTTTATAAAGCAGAGAATTATATTCTTTTAAGGGAAATTATTATGAGGTTTTAAGGAAGAGACTTAGAGTGTGTTTGTTTTTTTTTAAATTTTTTTTTGCTTTTAAAAACAAGGAACAAAATTGTTTGGTATATTTTTTTTAATAACTTGTTTTTAAAAAGCAAAAAAAATAAAATTTTTTTAAAAAACTAAAAAAAGTGTTAGGTGTTTTCGTTCATTTCCTATTTTTTTATGAAAATTGAGAATCACTTTATTCTCTATTTGATGGTTTTTTTATTTAAAAACTCGAGTTATCATTAAGATTCTACCCTTGGATCTGTGTATGTTTATGTTCAAATATATTTTTTAAAAAACAATCATTTAAACATATTTTTTTATCTTAAAAATTTTTTAAAGACATTTTTATAAAAAAGTTTTGAAAATAAGAAAACAAAAAATAGAAACAAACAAGCCCTTTAATTACTATAAAGTCTCAATTGATAAGTAAAGAGTATAAATGGGTTATTATTTTTGTATTAGAATTTGCCATTGAATGCTCCTTAGTTATTATTGGACTTTTGTGTAATTAAATCTCTTCCTTGAGATCTTATAGTAATTTCCTTTTATCCTTAATATATATCATTCCATCAAGTTTAATATCAACTATAACATATGAGAATAAAGTCAATACATAATTTCATTCAAAAAAGTCAATACATTGAAGGATGAAATTAAGCATTCACATAAGAAATTTAATTAAGTAACTAATAAATAGAATCAAATGAAACATTTCCTTTTATCATAAAAAAAAACCTTTTCTCTACCCTATAGATCGGACTAGAGGGGTATATGTATAATTTCACTCTTAATTTATTGTTTGTATATTGTTATTTTGTTGTAAGGTGTATATATTAAATATATGTATACTTGGAAGTTACTAAATTTCAAGATAGCATTAAAAAATGTTAAAGTTTTTCTTACTTCTAGTGATTATATTGAAAATGGCTAATAAATATGGTAAAAGAAATAATTAAAAAATTATTTATAATAATAATTAAAGTAAACTTCAAATTAAGTAAAAGTTCTTCAACTCGTGATCAACAGATAATTATATTATATTGATGTTTACAATTTGATAATGAACATTACTTCTGTATAATAATCTCTGTTTGTAAATAAATTATGTGCAAATAAGTCTCTTAACATGTTGTATTTCGTCAGTGAAACAATAGAATTATTAATATTAATAAGATATCTGTATAAATTTGAAAATTTAGAAGTATTTGATGTTAAAATATTAGAGAGACTTTATGGAACATAAATACATGACTCAATTTTTTAATAAAAATGGTATATATTTTATACTAAAATTTAAACTTTTTAACAATGACAATTGGATGCAGCGGAAATGCTAATCCTCCTTGATCTAACAAACTAATGTTCAAATTGCTGTTGTGAGAATTACTTATACTTAATGGTGATTAACATTATTTTGAATAAGATTGCATTAAGTAGAAGGATACATGTATGCCATATATAAGTAAACTAAATTAGAAGGATAATCGTGAATTTGTCACTAATTTTTGTCGCAATATTCTTCTTCCGGACCTTCTGTTTTATTTGGTACTAACCATAAATTATCTGTATGATTAATTTATCTTCAAATTTAGTAGATTACTTGAAGATTCAACACGACCGGAAAAATGACATTTAGTGACGGAAAATCCGTCGTTAAATGATTATTTTTCGTCGCTAAAACAAAGATAGCTAATATTTTCCATCGTTAAATGGAAATGTTCTGATGGAAAATAGCCATTTAGCGATGGATTTTTCCGTCGCTAAATAACATTTTTGTGATAGTGAAGTTATTTAATTTGTGTGGGAAAGAGCTGGAGAGATGATTATTAGAACTTTTTAATCCAACATTGATAGTGACTTCATAAATCTAATCGACTTGTGGCATTATGAAACATGGCCAATTATTCAGGGTCTCATAAAATAATAGAATAATACAGAAGATATGATGAGGTCCGTTTTATGGTATTTTCATACATACATAAATGCATGCATACATGTATTCACTATTAGAAAAATGCCATTTAGCGACGGAAAATCTGTCGTTAAATGGCTATTTTCCATCGTTAAAACGAGAGTTACTAATATTTTTCGTTGCTAAATGGAAATTTTTTAATGAAAAATATCTATATAGTAATGAATTTTTCCGTTGCTAAATGACTTTTTTCTGATGGTTATGGATGAATAATCTTATAGCAAAATAGCCGTTTTCTGTTAATAAATGATATTTTGATGAACTCTTGGGTAACAGGTATTTTTTTCCTTCAATTAATTATAGCAGCAGTTTTTTCAGCTATAATTTGAGGAAATAAAAAATTAAAACGTTTTCAAATATAAGAAAAATAAACTAAAGTTGCTATTTTTGACATGGGAAAAACTACCAAAAAAAGGTGAACAAAATTAGTTGTATAAACTAGAAATATGTCCATGTCTAAAGTTTAATCATTTAGTTCAGACGTACCATTCAGAGTCTATCTTCTAGTTTTCATGGTCTTGTGCCTTCTTAATTTGTATTGTAATAAAAATAAATATCAAAGTACATAAAAAATATGAAATATATTATATGTTCAAATTTCTCACTAAATTAGTAGTGGTACTAATTTAAGATATTAGTTTGAGACTGAAGTATAATCAAATCAATTGTAATTAAATAAATACATTTTTAATTTTATCTATAAAGATTATTGTTAAAAAATTGGGAGATTTATTGTAAGGTCTCAAGGAATGAAATTAATTATGAAAAGGTCTTAAGAGATTGTCAATGACTAGTCGAGGAGCATCATTAATAAGTGGAGCAGCTGCCATTGACAACTCTTAGGACCTTTTCATAAATAACTTCCTTCATTGGGACCTTATAATAAATCTCCCTGAAAAATTCGTCTTTACCATCGGTATAGTTTGGTTTATAGTGCTTCTCTTCGTCAAATTTTATCATCTCTAAATTAGACAAATATAACTCAAATTAGCCATTTCCAATTCGATTTTTTTACGTTATTTGATATTAAAGAAGGTGCAAATATACTGTAATTATTTATCCATTATTAATTACTACATTCAATCCTTAATATAACAATCACTTAACTTTTATAAGAAAATTGAGGAAGCTGAGTGTATTAATTAAAAGTATTTATTCATATGTATTATTATATTATAGATTAGTTTATAAGTTGGGTAATGAGTTTGTAGAAAAATAATAAATATACATATTCTAAAGTGATGCACTTATCTTCTTTAATCTTTATAGAAAAAATCAATTGATTCTTATATTAAGGATTAAATCTCGTGATTTATTCTATATTCTTTTTTATTTGGAAAAAAGGTAAGAATTTTTTTCAATTCACCTTTAAATTTGTTTGTGCATTAACAGTGAGGTCATGTAGCACTTTTTATTTAGTGGGCAATAATAATTCTTATTTGAAACATGGGCCCTATACACACACACACTTTGATATATTCACTTTCCAACTTTTTTTAAGTGTACATATATAAATGTAAAAATTCTCTTCTGATATAATGTTGTTGTCACCTTCTTTGGATACCTACATATGTGTCCATGGGGTTTTGGAATAATCGGATTAAAACTTTATTTCTTATTCTTTAATCATGACACTAAAGTTTATAATATGCTTTGAAAAATGAAAAAAAAATATTATTCCTTGTGAATCCCGAGCATTGGTATATAATTAATTAATGACACCATATGTTGTTGATTGCTTATTTAAATATATTAATTAAAGAAATGATTACTATATGATGCATTTTAATCTTCTGGGTATCTTTCTAACAAAAAGGAGAAAAAAAGAAAATGAAATTAAAGTTCAGGTTGGGCAGCTTTACAGTCAACTGCATCAAACCTTCATCAAGATGTTGGAATCTAAATCAAGCAAGAACATTATTTCCTTCAATTTTCTCTATTTCTGTATAATAAGTGAAAAAATATATTAATCAAAACAAAATGTACACACACATTTATATCCCTCATAATTAATAATTCTTAAAGATAAATTATTTATTTTCATAAAAAAATTACGACAAATTCATCATAAATATTAATTAACCTGAACCGGATAGTGTTAAAAAAAAACTAGTTTGAAGATGTACGTCTCTAGCTATGGGTGTAAAACAAATTGAACCGTGTCGCTGAATTATTGTTATTATTTCTCCATTATTAGTATTATGATTCAGTGTTTGAATATTCTATAATACCTTGACCTTATAAAACTAAGAGGTTGATCTTATCATCATGATTCAGCTCTTCATCTTAATCAAATTAACCTCTGCAAAAAAAAAAAAAGAGTACACCGTAGAAAAAAGAAAAAGAATCATATACCCTTTTAAAAGATTAAAGACTAAAGTCATTAAAACATTGTCTGCTTAATTGGAAGAAATTACGAAATTCACTATTCTTAATTATTTATTTTTACACACAGTACAAAGAGAGAGAGATTAAAACAGTTATTTCCTCTCCCTCTATCTAGCTAGTAATTTTCCCAAAGAAATGGCTCTTCAAGCCTGAAACCACTATCAGCTGCACAAAAATTCCAAGAAGAAGATGAAGACGAAGAAGCAGAAGAATAAGAACAAAGGCCATTGTTGCCATCAGTGAATAGATCTGGTAGGTCAAACAAAGCAGCATCCTCTTCCGTTGGAGAACAACAAGAAGACTGATCTTGATGATTCGAAGATGATAAGGGCGGCTCGGCTCCGCTCGCTCCGGCTTCCGCTTCCTCCACTGGATCACAATGCTTATTATTATTATTATTATTAGTGGCCACCTGATCAAAGACAGCTGCAGCAGCCTTGGCCGCGGCGGCCTGGATGTCCTTCGGAGCCGTGGTCGACGGCCGGGGAAGCTGGGGAACCAAGTGAGGGAAATTGAGGTAGGCCGAATGACCTTTGATGGCTAAAGCCGCGACGTCGTGAGCTCGAGCTGCCATTTCCGCTGTAGGGTAAGTTCCAAGCCATATTCTGGTTTTCTTCCTGGGCTCACGAATCTCAGAAACCCATTTCCCCCAGTTCCTCATTCGTACGCCTCTGTAAGCTGGATGCCTATTATTATCATTATTATTCTTATCATCAGTATCGTTTTCTTCAATCCTGATCTGCTTCTTCTTCTTGTTGTTGAAGGAAGAATCACCATTATTCTGATCCGAAACACTTGAGCCTCTCTTGGTACCTGCAGAATCTGAGTTTGATGAAGAAGGACGAGGAAGAGGAGACGAAGAAGAAGAAGATGTTGGAGATGAAGAGGATGAGCCATCTTGGGCATCACTTTCCATGTTGATACTCTGAAAGAGAGAGAGAGAGATGTTTGCTTGATTAGTGCTACAGAAAGAATGAATGGAAGTGAAGGTGCATACAAATAGGAAGCTAGGTGTTTTTGGCTTTTAATTATTTTATATATAATATTTTAATTATTGGTCATGATATCTTTTTAAAGACTTTGACTTATGCAAAAAATAGTTTGATTTTTAATTTTTAAATAATTTCTTCTAAACTTAATTCATTCATTATTAAAATGATTTAAAGTTTGAAGATATTATTTCTGAAAACTGAAAAAAAAAAGTTTAAGAGAATATATCGCCATTTACATATATATATATATATCACACTTCCATAATGAAATATTATATTAATTAACAATGTGTATATGAAGGTCCCTTCTACAAGTTTGAAAGTTTAAAGGAGACTCAATAATGTCAAATTCAACGGTTAATTAAAAGTTTTTTGGCCAACGGTTAATTAAAAGTTAATCAATATACTTAAAAAGGTGTTTTGATAATTCAATTAAAAAAATATAGGGACAAATAGAAAAGCATACAAAGAAAATAAAGAGGAAAAAAGAAACAAAAAAAAGAGGCAAAAGGAAAAGGAATATAGACAAGCAATAGGGCAAATATCATAAGAATTTAGTAGTAGAGGACAGTTCAGCTAACTTGTTTCATTCCCATGTGGTAATAATTTAATCTCTCATGATATTATATATATATATATATAGTATAGCTGCACACACACAATTACACCTAAAATGTTACTTAACCTTGGTGTATTTCTTTGTTCATCACTACCAGAAAAATACCATTTAGTGACGGAAAATTCATGACTAAATGGCTATTTTCCATCACTAAAACAAGGGTTGCTAATATTTTCCATCATTAAATAGAAATTTTCTGATGGAAAATAGCCATTTAATAATAAACTTTTTCATCGCTAAATTGTATTTTTCTGATAGTGATTTATATCTAGAAAGGCGTGGAATTTCCGGTGTGTTGAGGGAATTACATGTGTTTGAATAGTTAAGAGAGAAGAAAGTATTATTGTTATTGTTATCATTATTAATTGTTTAACAAAGGGGTGTGAGTAGTGGTGGGACCATAATGTTTCAAACCTTGATTTTCACATGGATGCTTCCTACTTTTACTACTTTTTTCCAAACATATCTAATTAAGCACTTTTTTCCTTTTGTGTAATTTTGTGTGATGATCTAGAAGATATTATATGCCGGTTTTGAATTTTGATTTATAAATAAAAACTACAGCTTAATTAATTACATTTTTCTTATGATGACATGTGTCATTCTATTGAAAATAATTTGTTCGAAGCACTAAATGCAAGCGTTTAAGTGGGATTATAATTAATTGATTATATTTTCTTATAATCAATTAATTTTTTAAAAATTAATTTACTGTATATCTATAAATGAAATTGATTAACTTGACATATGCTATCAAGACCCCATACGCTTTAATTTCTTCTGAATTATTGTAAACCAATTTTTTTCTCTTAAAAAAGACTTCTTTTCTAGGTGCACACTATTATACGGGACATCTGTACATCACGAAATTGAAAATTTATTAAAAATTGTATATAGCAAATATAGTTTAACAAAAACTTTATTGAAATAGGCACCATCCACATTTATTTTAGAAAATTTCTAATATTCCATTGTCCAGTTGATCAATCTGTGTAATGAATTTGCTTAAAAATAATCAAAACTACAAGAGACACTTTTTTTTACATCCATATGGTAGGAAACATTTTTGTTAGAGATTTTATAAATACGTGGTTGTCACGTCAATTAGGAAATGAACGTGACATCTATATATGCCATGTTCATTTTTTAAAATGGGCACGAGAGCGTTACTATCTCAAGTCCATTTGGGAATCACATAATTTTTTTTTATGATTTATGAAAATAAAGCCCTCTTAATTTAGTTCGGTAGAACGCGGGTCTCCAAAACCCAATATCGTAGGTTCAAATCCAAAAGATGTGAAATGATAACTCCTCTTAAGTAAAAATATTTCAGAAATAACTCTCATATCCATTTTTTTTTAAAACTAATATCAAAGGGAATGTAATATCATTTTTTTATAGCAGTGAATACTCATTCGATTCAAATTATAAGAGTTCTTCAAAAAAAAACAATGGTTTGATCTTAAATATAAGAAGTTAATAGGATAATTGATACTTCTTTTTCAATTTTACCCCTTCTTATAAAATACTAAATAAATTAATTAACGTTTTCCACTTTCAATCATAATCTTTAACAAGAATTAAAAAAATAGGTAAATTTTATGAATTTAAGATACATAACTTAACTATCATTTCTTAATTTGTATGAATTACTTAACAACCTACTAATACAATTGGTTAAATTAACCAATAAGATATTTGTGAAATAAAATAATTAACCTATTAGATAGGCTGAACTTGCTAACTACCAGTGACTTTTATTCTAGAAACTCTTGCATATATAACAATCACAATAGCAAATAGATTTGAAAGTTTGAATAACAAAAATAATTAAGAAAATATATGGTTGAATAGCGAAAAATTTAAAGGAGAATAATATAGGTAATAAATAAAATTTTTTTATTTAATGAAATTAAAAGACAAGCCAGTGGTACGTTGTTATAATGACCCCAACACACTGACGCACAAGTGTGAATGTGTTTACCAATTGTTCGTAATAAAATAAAATCAAAATAAAGAGTGAGGAAAAGTATTTGGTAGATACAGCAAAATAGCTAGCTTTGTTGGATAGAAAAATTTTCATGTTCACATGAGAGAGTTTTTATTAAAGACGATACTTCAGTTAAGTTCCTTAATTATATCATTATGTTAAGATATTCAATTATTTAAATGATCGTAGAACAATTATGTTTGGATGTATAAAAAAAAGAATGTTTGGTCAATTTTTTAAAAAAATTATAAGTTCCATTTGACCACTGTCTGAAAACAATCATCAAATAGTCTCAGCTAAAGCTTGATTGTTCTGTCAAAAAAAAAAAAAGTCATTAAACTTTATATATTTGATAATCGCTTAAAAAATTGTCAAGTAGTCTAATTTAAATCCTTTTATGAACACAGCTTAGCTTCCTCTAGACTTTTGAGTGATGTCTCCGTGATTGTCGTCGTCATTTTCACATTTTCACTCAGAAATGTTTCGATGAACTCGTTTCAATGAGTTTGTTTTAACTTGTATAAAAATACATTTTTAAATGTTTTTGAAATTTTTCTAAACTAATACTAAATCCATTTTAATTATTTCTCACTTCTCACTCCATCATTGAAGTATACATGTCTCTCCCTCCTTGAACATTGCATCACTCTTCAATATCTACGAGTCACTTATCACAATTTTCATTTACATCCACGTTGGGAAAACCGTTAGAAGAATACATTTATTTTTAAATAAATGTTGAATTTAGAATGCAGTTATTCTGTTAAAAAAATATTTTTTGCTTAAAATGTATTTTGAAAGAATCACTACAAAAAAATGTCAGTTAATGATGGAAAAATCCATCTCTAAATGGTTATTTTCCATCAGAAAAGTTTCATTTAACGACGGAAAATACTAGTGACCTTCATTTTAACGACAAAAAATAACCATTTAACGACGAATTTTCTGTCGCTAAATAGCATTTTTCTGGTAGTGAATGACTTACCAAATATTAGAGTTTGAAAGCTAACGAACTTTTGAATCCAAAATGTATTTTAAACCCCAAAAAGTTGTTGTCAAGCATGCATTATATATTTTTTTTAGTAGTACTACTCGCATAAATAACTAATGACTAGTACTGGTAATGCGGGTTGGGCCCGCGGGCCCAACCCGCCAGCCCGCATTTTTTGGCTGGCTCGGGCTGGCAATGCCAGCCCACCAGGGAGCCGGCTGATCCAGCCCGCCCTGCCTAGCCGGCGGATTATGGTAGGCTGGCCCGCGGGTGGCGGGCCAGCCCGCCAGCCCGTTTTTCTTTTCTTTTCTTTTTTTTAATTTTTAAAATTATTATATCTTATATATCTTTACATTTTTTCCATCTCAATATTTTTTATAAGGATAAAGTAATATTAAATTCTATTTTTAGGAAATTATTGAACACTTATTCATAGAATTTGAAAGAGAATAGTATAAATATGCAATCTTATAAAAAAAGTAAGTAAAAAATAAAAAAAGAATTTATTTTTAATTTTTTAAAAAAAATAAAAAAACTGACGGGCTGGGGTTTTCCAGCCCGCTTTACCAGCACTACTAATGACATACGTTACTACTTTCAAGCTTCATTTAGTTAACCATAAAACTCTAACAAATATATTTATAAACTATATGACTTACCCATTTTCTTAAACTTTGTAGAATAAATAAAACTTACATTTAATTTTTTAAAAAATATAAAATTTATCATGAATCATATTATTTATATTATATAAATAATACAATAACTTCCAGACTCTAGGTTTTTGGTGTATTTTTATTCAAAATATACTTTTACACATCTCATTGTAGAATAAAGATACTGAAAAAGTAAGAACAATCATAAAAAAATTATTTCTATACACAATATCATAAAAAATTAGCAAACCACAATATTTATAAGCCATGAATATAGCATATTTATAACTCATTTCTCAAACTCCATCTGATACATGGAACCCATACTAAAATTTAAATTTTAATCTATCTTACGTATATTAAAAACAAATTTGTATTTGATTGGTTGTATTACTAATGAATTAATGTATTTCTTGGTCATTGTTTAAGTGTTGTAGTAGTTAGAGTTTGCAAATACTATATATATATATATATATATATTAATTCCGCTCTAAAATCAAAGCTTCATATAAAATAAAATAATTATAAGCTTATTGTTGGAATGTCCTCTTCAACTTGACTTCACATTGTATAAATCACTACCACAAAAATGTCATTTAGCGACGGAAACATCAATCACTAAGTGACCATTTTCTATCAGAAAATTTCTATTTATTAGCGACGAAAAATATTGGATTTATTTTAACGACGAAAAATAATCATTTAATGACGGATTTTCTGTCGTTAAATGGTATTTTTCTGGTAGGAAATGTCTTAATATATGACCTGGCCTTCTCCTACATAACGCTCCAAACTTTGTTATTAATAATCTATATATACACAATTATATACGTTTGTTTGTTTGCTTATTTATTTGTTTGTTTATTTGTGTGTTCCTCTTGTTGTGAGATATATGTACCTACCTTCGTTTCACAATAATAATTAATTCAATCCATAACTTTTTTTTTTTGGCAAGCGCCGTAGCCAATAAAATTGGGACTTTTGTATTTAACATGACACCCTGCTCGTGCTGCTTTTTAGATTTACCAATAATTTATTTAATTTTATGATTTAAAAAATAGAGGATAATGCTTTCAAATTTTGTTAATGGCTAAAGCATACCTTTAATCTTTTATATTTACATTAGATTTCATTTTAATCCTTTAAGTTTAAAAAGTGCGCTTTCAGTCCCCAAATTTAACACCGTTAGTTTCTTTTAACAGAAATTGTTGACTTATCAGACTTAGCCCTGTTATTTTAAATCTTTTTTATTTTACCTAATTTAAAATATCAAATTTATTATATTATTAAATTAAAATTTAAATGTGAGTATACTTTATCAACATTTTATTGTACAGTTATCAATTAAATTTGATAAGTTGGCAACTTCCGTTAAAAGAAATTAACGGCGTTAAGTTTTAGGGAATCAAAAGTGCAGTTTTTAAATTTAAAGGATTAAAATAAAACTAGACGCAAATATAGAGGACTATTAACTAATTTTTACTTGTCTCATTATAAGACTGTCGAGCTGATTATACGAGATTTCAAATGCATGCGCGTAGGGTTTGGTACAAGTACGCAGAAAAAAAAATATAATTAATGCAATAAAAAAACAATACTCTAAGCATCGATGATGTCCATGATATTTTTTTTCCAACTTAATTAAATAAAATTCCCTAGAATCTTGGACCACATATATGAATAATTGTTTTGATCTTTAAAACAATAATAAACTTTCTTACGCATTCAAGTCTATATATGCGAATAACTTTCAACCATTAATTAATTATATACTCGTTTAAACTAAATTTGATTTTTATCCAAAAAAAACTAAATTTTATTTTTTTATGCATATAAATCTTTCAGACTTTAAATTATATGCGGATATAAGCCATGAACTATATTTAATATTTTCATACATAATCACAACGGATTTAACTGCAACCTCAGAGATATAAATATTAACATATAATTATTTAAAAAACATCGTATAATGCTGGTCTTGGATTTGGATGGAGTTGCATTTAAAATTGCAGGTATGGAGGCAATATATAATCAATTAATTAATTAAGGGAATTAATTAATTAAGGGAGGTGAATGAAGTTGGAAATTGGAGGAAGAAAAGGGTAAGTACAGTGAATGGAATGGAAGAGAAATGGAAAGATTTAAAAAGCAACACAACAAGTAACAAAGTTGCCTTAAGACAAAGGATTTGAAAATTTTAGGAAAGTGGTTTGTTGGTTCAATAGTTATCTCCATTATGAAAAATTAATTATGAATTAGTAGTGTTGGTACGAGGTGGCTTATCCAAGTACCAATTGTAAATAGTTAACATGGGTTTGTTTCATACATTTTTTTTTTGGTTTTCCTATGAGTTTGTTTTGGAATTATGCGTTTGTTTCTTGCTCCAATTTTTGTTCCAACTTATAAAGAAACATCATCACTGGTTCAAAATAAAATATGAAATTAATACTAAAGCTACCAAATCTTATTATATATTCATGAGTCATGGACCCATATAACTTGTTGCTTAGACATTTGAATTTAAAGTGCATACTCATCAGAAAAGTCAGTGAAATATGAAAATTTTAATATGGTCACATGAACTGGTTTAATTATTGGGAGGTTTATAGGGATTATTTCGAAATTAAGTTTTATTTTATTTGGTGAAATGATTTAATCGTTCTAAGTGAAATTACAACCATTTGATTAAGTTAAAGTTTTATTTGTTTAATGTTGTTTTCATTCATGTTTAGCAAGAACATTTTGTGAATTAGTTGTCATCGTGCTAATGATTGTTCATAATTTGATAAAGTAAAAATTTTTATTACTTATCAAATTGTTTTTGTCGTTGCATTTTTTCTATTTCATATTTCAAATTAAGGCTATTGAAGTAATTTCATGCAAAACTTAATCTTAGACTGGAAATGATTACTTCATTTTGAAATCTAAATTGGAATTTACATATTTTAAAACCATTGCTGTGTCCTTTTCTCATTCTAAATTATTGATCAAAGGTCAAATTTGAACAGAGGTTTATAGAATCATACAATTTCTGGTAATGTCACATTCACACACTCTCACACACAAATAAAAACCAATTTTTTTCTTATAAATTATATCTGATTAGTTTTACGAATGATAACTTAGATATAATCTAGTTGTGATGACTTATTCAATTACATAGGTAATATAATTTAATACCAATTGAAATCGGTTGTTGTTGGAAAATATGCTAGTCCACCCTTGATGAATTAGATCCGGTCCATTTATTTGGGGATAAAATGAAATAAATAAATGTATAGGGTCAGAGGAATAATATTCCTCAAAAGATGAAAAATTAAATGTACAAGAGGGAACATGTATTCCTAATTCAGTGAAACACGGTTTTTTGAATTGAGAAAAAACTGCTCCTTTTTGTATTCTCTAAAAATAGAGAATGAGCAATAGAAAAGAAAGTCATTTTTATAGACGGTAGAAAGAAACATTCTCCTTACTTTTCCAAACACTTTCTATAGTCTCAATGTGCTATTGCTTTTAGTATAACCGAGTCCTTCACTGTGATTCGGTTTGTGTGGGTACTAAGAGCAACTAGATCAAATCTCCAGGTATGCTCTAAAACCTTCAATGGTATTAGAGCCTTCTTAAAAGTGGCTATTTATTTAACATGTGAATTGCGTATATGCTTTGGGTCACTGTGTACAATGTATATTAAGAAATATAGTGTTACATAGATTTCTTCTACCTATTATACATGCTTCGTGATGAAATATGCATGCTTGGGAGTGTATTTTGTGCCCGAAAGCCTTCCATAAAAAGATTTGGACAAAGAAAGCATGGTTCATAGTGAATTCAGAAGCAACAGTTTCATGTTTTAAAAAGGAATTATTTTAAAAACTGAGATTTAGGCTTAGAAACTTCCTGTTGGGTAGAACTTGAAAAATCAAGAAAAATGACTCCAAGAACACTAAAAATGAATATCGAACAGCAGAGAAATGGAGGAAAGAAGTTTTATGTCCGTCGGGACCCGAGCCGTTGCTCCATTTGAGTATGGAGTGATCCAATTGGAGGTTGAAGATTCCAAAATGGCGTCGTTTCAATTATTTCAATTATTTAAAAAAACCTTTCAAATGTTGGACTCTGGTGGCCCAACCAGCAAACAAAAAAATCTATCGAAATTTGGGCTCAGTGGCCCAAAAATTTCAACCAAAAATAAGGTTGGATTGGGAGACCCAACCAAAATCTAATTAAAAAATTGAGCCACGTGGCGCAAATGACCAAATCTCTGAGAGGTCCAACGTGGAGCTCCTAGTGCATGGCGGTTAATTATCAAGCGTGTGTCACCACCGACAGCCCTTGTTGCGACACATGTCCGTCGACAGTGGGCAATGTCAGAATTTTAAAATTTACAAGATTTTTTCTTCTTGGGGCTTGTGTGGTGTGTGGGATATCGAAATTAGCTGCGTTTTGTTCCTAAATTCCCTAAATTCGAGATTTTGAGTTTGATATATTGTTTGCCTAATTTCAATGGCAATACTGATTTGTTTAATAAGGTTTTTAGTACACTTTGAATCTTTTTACATAATTAAATAGTAATTTAAATTATTTATTTTTATTTAGGTAACAATGATAACAAATATTGTATGTAGCATGTAAATATCAGTAGATCTTTCAACTCATCTCCCAAAGTTGTACTCATCCTGAAAAGCAGCAATACCTGCAAATAAACATTTAATCCGAGTCGTGTCTGAGGATACTGCCTTTAAGAGTTATTCCACGACTACCGACAAAGTAAGTTGCGGCACTCCCCAATATTAAACGGATTCTTCCTGCAAAACAGGGTGAGCAGAACAACAGAAATAATATAACTCAACAAGTATAATAATCTTTCAGAGGAGGAGGAAGAGAGGTGCATAGACTCAAATGCAATGTATTAATCCTCTCCTTTAGAACCCAATGCTCATAAAGGAAATACTGTTAAATGCAACCAAACAAATTCCAACGTTTTAATGCTTTTAATATCTTTTCAATGCTTTAATAACCAATTCCTATACGTTGCTTTTTGAGAAATCAATGGCTTCATGTTGTTTTAAATAGGATATTAAATGGTGACAATAAATTAGTTTAAAAGCATCACTGAATCAAAAAGCTACAATTAGGGGCTTTAAAATCATATTAAAGTTCAAATTCTTGGTCAAATCTTTAATTAATAATAATATTTTTCTCAAATTTCAGATTCCGTATTAAATACCGAAATTTCTTGGTTAAAGCTCTTTTTGAAAAAGTTTTAATAAAGTGTTTCCAATACACAATTAACTTGAACATAAAGTGTAAGGAAAAATTACTGGATTTATCTCCAGTGGCCTTTATCATATGTAAGCTCTTTCCTACTCTGGACTCATTTATTTATCAAACATTCACTTGGATCCACAATCCCAAATAATGTGGGACTCTTCATTTGACGTACCCACACACAATATTTACAACAATCCCCCACATGTGTTAAAGGAAGTATCATTAGCTGAGTTACTAACACGAGCATAACCATTGTATCTGGTGGTTCTTAGAACTATGAACCAAACCTAGACTAATAACACATGGTACACACAGATGTTAGTGAAGTATGCTTCATGAACTAACAAAGCTTGGTGTATACCAGAAGCATTAAGAATTAGATTATACCCCCACATTTTCGCCGTTAACGACATTTTGTGCGTTAAGACGGCCGTGTGCATGCTTTGTGCATAATGAATGCTCTAGAGATTTCGCCACGATCTCATAGGAGCGGCCCCACTCCATATTCGTAGAGGTAATTTCATGAAATGTACCTGCATTGAGCACATTATCCCTTAGGATTATGAAATCATTAAGAGCTTCTGCTCAACCTCACCAAAATCCATTCTAACACTTTCTCATGTCATAGGAAGGGACCATATATTTTATTTTAGTGTTAGCAAACTGACAAATGACTTTTTTTATCCATTGAACCTCCTTTATGGGATCACCAATCACCTGGGTTGCCATCGCTGTCAATTTCAATTTGGCTTTAATCTCATTCTCCTCGACTAATTCAATACTTATTTCATTCCAAGGATTTTGTTCATGGATCCACTAGATCAACTTTTGACCTCATAATATTGATTGAAATATCTTCATCAATTTTAAGCTAGCTTACCCACATAGTATCTTAAACAATGTGTACATAAACCATTGTTCTCTTTATAATGGTTATTATCATTTGACAATTATACCTCATCGACATAAATTGTCGGATTCACACCATAATTTTACCAATAAATTTTCAACAATTTAGGCATCCAATATCAATCAAATAGAAGGTGAGAGTAAGATGGAACTGGAAGGAGACGAAGGAGTGAGATGGAGAGGAGTGAAGCGACGGAGTGAAAATGGAAAACGCAAGGAGACGAGAGTGAAGTCACGGTG
This sequence comes from Vachellia pachyceras, assembly GCA_025593235.1. NCBI lineage: Eukaryota > Viridiplantae > Streptophyta > Magnoliopsida > Fabales > Fabaceae > Vachellia > Vachellia pachyceras. The sequence goes on from JANTPZ010149906.1 coordinate 36,745, forward strand.
CAGGTGAGGTGCCAAAGGAATCGAATAATGAGAATGGGATCAAGGGGAGTGGAGAGTAGCGGTGAGGTGTAGTAGTCACAGGGAAAAAGAAGGAGTGGGAGTGAATAAAAAAAATGATCAAGACCAAAAATGAGAGAAGCGAAAGAATGGTCAGCCCGCCTCTTGTACGTGAAGTTCACTCTTTCTTCTAGAAGCCCAAGAGAAGATCAAAAGATGTGTGAAAAAGAAATGTGTAACAACTACATAGCATTTAACGCTATCCTTCTCTCTCCACATTCCTCTTGTAGTTTTCAGCATTTAGCCCATGATATTTCCAAGTCTTCAAAATTTTTGTATCCCAAGGTATTCTCCATATAACGAATTCTTCAATATTGATCTATGAGGTAAAGATGGAGAATTTGGATTTAGGTATTGAAAGTAGCTAAACTAAAATCTCTATAGTGTTAATAAAGACAACTAAAATGACATATGGTTTTATAATATAATAGTAACATCGTAACATATGATTTATACCACATGTGCTATAAATATTGTAAATGGATAGCAAGTGAATAAATTCCTATTCCATTGTTATGTAAGTCCCAAAAAGGATTAACTCTTAATAAATGCCATTTGACTTTGATATTATTATGGAGGTATGTATTAATGCCTACTACCTTGGCATATGTCTTTTTCATCATTATAAATATGATCTAAAGTATTATGTTTGATAAATGTGTAGTATATCGAGATGAAATCCATGTAATTTGAGTAAACAAATATTGGATCAAGTCATGGATACTTGTTTTCCTCTATTGTTAGGAACAAATCAATTTACTAGGTTGCTTAAATTATGTAGTATAATTTGCAGGCCCTAGGTCGATCTTTTAATGGATATGTTCCTTATATTTCCATTTCTTAAATGCCAAATTAATTGTCATTCAACTTTTGAAGCATTAAAAACATTTTATGTATTTATTTATTTCAATTTCTATTTATTACAAAACATTATCTAAAGTATTAAGTTTGGGAAAGCAATGCCTACTACCTTGTGTCACAGGCTTAGTGTTTTACTTGATGGAAGCTCCGTGCGGCCTAGCAAGACTCGTGCAAACCCTCACTTTAGAACTTGCTAGTAAGCCTACAAGTCTAGACTTAGCTCATGAGAACTAAGGAAAGACTTAGAGAGAACTTGAGAGAGATGGAACTTGGGAGAATGCTTGTATATTGCTCAATTGCTTGATTGGTTACAAATGAAGAGGGGTGGGGTATTTATAGGCAAACTCCCACCTCTTTACTATTCCCACCTCCTTAATGGACGGTTGGGATCGAATCGATCCTACGACCTAAAATCATCTTCCAGAACTCTCCCTTGAAATATCTAGATATTTACATTGAATTCAAACATGTGAAAAATGTGTGGAGAGTTCTAGAATGGCTAAGTATCTACAAGGGTTTTCAGGGGGTTTCTAGAGAATTCTAGATTCCCGTATATTGGTCCATGACATCCTCCCCCACCTATCCCAGCGACGTCCTCGTTGCCATCTTTGCCTCGTATGCCTTGATTTGTCCTGAAATCGGCACGACTGAGGAATGGGCTCCCGACTAGCCTCTGTTTGAGGTAGTCCCTTCCTCTTGACAAGAAGTTCTCGATTTGGAGGCTGACTTGAGCGACGCACCTTACGATCAGCAAGTATCTCCTTGACTTGCTTGTCATGTGGAACCTCGATGTTTATTGGTGCTCGCCTTGGACATCTCTTCTTGTAGGCCCTCTTCTTCTTCTTGGAGGCTTTCTCCAAGTAGGCTTGGGCAAAGTCCAATTGATCATCCCAGTCCTTTGCGAACTTGTACGCAGGAGAACTGGGACCTTTGTTCCCTGCGGTAACTGTGCTGGGGGTTAAGGATTGTTGCCCCATGACGGCTTTAAATGGACTCCGCCCAGTGGACTCCTTCCTCTGGAGTTTGCATGAGAGTTGGGCTACATCAGAGGTCTTTGCCCAATCTCGATGATTGAAACTCACCTCTCTTTTTGGAGGGAGCTTCTTTGGCAGCTCGTTCAGTGCAATATCCTTGGACTCACTAAGGACCTCCTGAACTGCCTCAGGTACTGGATCGTTCTTAACCACCTCTTCCATCTTCACGGTGGCTAAGTCAGTGGTCTCCTGCTTCTTGAGACCCTTCGAGAACTGGAGGGCAGAGAGGACGTTCTCCTCATCAAACCGCCGTTTGACTGGAACATAGTATCGGCGTTTACCCTCCTTGATGTACATGGTGTTGGAGAAGCACTCGAGAACAATCTTGGCCTTATCAATAAAGTCCATCCCTAGATAGAGCTTTTTGTCATCCAGGGGAGCGACAATGATATCGGCCTTTCCTTTCCATTTTCCAATCTGAATTGGAGTGTCTCGAGCAACTCCATGGATGGGGAGACTCCCTGCATTTACTCCCTTAACATAACCTTCCTCTTTGGTATAAGGAAGGTTTATCTCCTCAGCGACCTCCTTGGCCATATAGACAAAATCTGCTCCAGTGTCTAACATGGCCGACAAAGGCTGGTTGTTGACGTGGATCTTCACATACATGCGCCCTTGAAGAGGCTCCTTGCTCTTCGTCTCCAGGGCACCAAGATATCTTATGGTGGGAAGTTCAGACTCCTCCTTCTCTTTCTCCATGATGAGAGAAGCAAGTTTCCCCTTCTTTGGGCATTCAAATACCCGATGCGAACCGTTGTAAAGGAAGCATGAGAACTTACGAGGAGCATCTTCCTTCCTGGCTTGGCTCTTGTCGAGGAAACGACTCGGTCTGTCCTTCTTGGGAGAATATTCTCGTTCTCCCCCACCATTGCCATTGTGGCCTTCTTTGCTGATTGGTCCCATGGACGACTCCTTCTTGAATTCGACCAGGGACTCTGCAACGGCCACAGCGGAAGCCAGATCCTTAACACCTCGCCTCTTGAGCTCTGTCTTGGCCCAGTTGCACAAACCATCCATGAAGGTGAAGAGGGCATCCTTGTCGCTCATGTCTGGGATTTCTAAGAGTAGCTCTTGGAACTCCCGGACATATTCTCGGTATGCCCTTCTTTGTGCTGGAGGCGGCGGAGTTTTGCCCTAGCCTCAAACTCCACATCTTCGGGATAGAACTGTTTCTTGAGGCCTTTCCTAAACTCGTCCCAAGTCTGGATCGGTTCAGACCCCTTCTTGACGTCGTCACACCTGCGACGCCACCACACAAGAGCAATATCTTTGAGGAAGAGGGAAGCATGGCTTACCTTGGAGGTTTCCTCAATTATACCCATTGCTCCAAAGTATGCTTCAAGTCCCCACAGGAAGTTGTCTATCTCCCTCGCATTCCTCGCTCCACCAAAGAAAGGAGGCTTGGGACATTAGACTTTGAAGAGGAAGGCGCTTGGCCAGCCTCTATGTTGGCCACCGCGGCCATGCAAGTCTTCACTTGTGTTACAAGCTCCTCCACCTGTGACTGGAGCGCAGCGTTCTTGGCCTTGAGGGTATCCACTTCCTCGGACCACCCTCGTGCAACTGCTTGAAGAGCGTCATGCATCTCCCCCCTGAGTTCTTCCTCGTCCTCCTTGGACATGAACCCTTCGATGCGTTGGACAACATCCTCAATCTTCTCGGATGTGGTGGCTTCCAACCTAGCTATCCTCTCTTCCAAAGCAGCGAACGCCTCCTTGGCGGACTTATCCTTAGCCTTCTTCCCAGCACCTTGTTGGGGAGCTACGTCGGTCGTAGTTGAAGCCATCTCTTTCTCTCAATCCATGAACCTGGAACTTGTGTAGAATCGAGGCTCTGATACCAACTGTCACAGGCTTAGTGTTTTACTTGATGGAAGCTCCGTGCGGCCTAGCAAGACTCGTGCAAACCCTCACTTTAGAACTTGCTAGTAAGCCTACAAGTCTAGACTTAGCTCGTGAGAACTAAAGAAAGACTTAGAGAGAACTTGAGAGAGATGGAACTTGGGAGAATGCTTGTATATTGCTCAATTGCTTGATTGGTTACAAATGAAGAGGGGTGGGGTATTTATAGGCAAACTCCCACCTCCTTACTATTCCCACCTCCTTAATGGATGGTTGGGATCGAATCGATCCTACGACCTAAAATCATCTTCCAGAACTCTCCCTTGAAATATCTAGATATTTACATTGAATTCAAACATGTGAAAAATGTGTGGAGAGTTCTAGAATGGCTAAGTATCTACAAGGGTTTTCAGGGGGTTTCTAGAGAATTCTAGATTCCCATATATTGGTCCATGACACTTGGTATATGTCTTTTTCATCATTATAAAATGGAGTGATTGCAAAAAAAACTGGAAGGAGACGAAGGAGCGAGATGGAGAGAAGAGTGAAAATGGAAAACGCAAGGAGACGAGAGTGAAGTCACGGAGCAGGTGACGTACCAAAGGAATCAAATAATGAGAATGGGATCAAGTGAGGTGGAGAGTAGCGGTGAGGTGTAGTAGTCACAGGGAAAAAGACGAAGGACTGGGAGTGAATAAAAAAAATTGATCAAGACCAAAAAAGAGAGAAGAGAAATTTAGGACGTTCCTCTTGTAATTGAGGACGAAGGTTAATTTGGTTGCTTCCCAACTGATTCACTTTCTATTTGTTTGCCAAGAGCCAAGACGCTGTGCTTCTCTCCACATTCACCTTTGGCCTGTTTCGCAACGTGGTAGAGAAGTAATTTTTACGCAAGCCGACATAAATATGTAAAGGAGATTATCTCGTTTTGCGGAAAAACACTGTTGAATGTACGTTTAGCTTTTTGGAAACATTGTTCCAAATAAGCCCAAATGTAGTTTTCAGCATTTAGCCCATGATATTTCTCAAGTCTTTAAATTTTTTGTCCCACAGTACTCTCTATATAACGAATTCTTCAATATTGACGTACGAGGTAGAGGTGGAGAATTGGGTTTAGGTATTGGAAATGCCTAAACTAAAATCTGTACAGTGTTAATAAAGACAACTAGAACAACATATAGTCTTATAATATAAGAGTAATATCGTAACATGTGATTTATACCACATGTGCTATAAGTACTGCAAACGGAAAACAAGTGAATAAATCTATCTCATTGCTGTGTGAGTTCTAAGGATTAACCCTTATTAAATGTCCTTTGACTTTGACATTATCATGTAGGTATGCATTAATGCCTACTACCTTGGCTTATGTCTTTTTAATCATTATAAATATGATATAAAATATTATGTTGGGAAAGCGATTGATGTATGTCAAAGTGGTACATGAGTAAAAGGAAGATTATTTGAAGTATATACAGCTATGTTAATGTCTAAGACATATCTCTTTATATTATTCATTTTGGTAATTACATAAGTGTGGATACCATGCATATGAGATGAGCAGTCTAAATTTAATACCGACTCAAGAGGGATTAGACTTGCCATATGAAAGTGCATAATGGTAAATCTAGGATATCTGAGGCAATATTGTAATTCATGCTACACAAAATAAGGTTGCCTTGTACTGGTCTTTAAGGGGATTTCTCGTACATGCACCTAAGTGATGTCATGCCTATGTGGTTAATACAAAACACCTAGTATAAAAGAGATTAAGAGAAAGCACCAAGATCTGCAATATCAAATCCATCAAGTGTGAGTGAGAGATGTTGGAAAATGGACTAATCCACCATTAATTTGGGGAGCAAATGTAATAAATAAATGTCTGAGGTTAAGAGGGGTAATATTTCTCAAAATATTAAAATTTGAATGTGCAGGAGAGAACATGTATTCCTATTTCAATGCAACGCGGTTTTTTGAATTGAGAAAAAGCTACTCCTTTTTGTATTATTTATAAATAGAGAATGAGCAAAAGAAAAGAAGGCCTTCCCTATATACGATCAGACCAAACATTCACCTTCCTTTTCTAGACACTGTTAATTACTATGTAGTATAACCGAGTCATTCATTGTGATCCAATTCGAATGAATACTGAGAGAAACCAGACCGAATCTCAAGGTATACTCTAAACATTTAATTATAATTTTTTTAAAAAAAACCAATGCTTATTGTGTAAGCACTTAGAATAATGAGATAGCACAGGCTTAAGTTTGGACCACTTGCCTTATTTCTTCAAAATAGCTATTTAGAGGGAGTGTCTATTCTTCATCAATCTTATCAAATTTTATGCCAGTTAGTCTTATTTCTTTTAGTGGTCAGCCCCCTAGGTGATAGATTAATTGTGAATATAAAAAATTAATATTTCTTATGATATTAACGGCTATCCGCTTTGAGTTTAATAGAAGGGGCTAATCCCCACAGCGTGACAAATTAATGTTTGAATTATAAATGATAGATGTGCCCACATTTAGTGCTCCAATAGTGTCTCGATGAACTGACTCCAATAAAAGAATACATATACTTAACAGAAAAAGATAAATGATATTAATAAAATAGAAAAAGAAAATTCTAATTGGCCCCAAGCCCCACTTGAAAATAAATATTGTGCTTGTTTGAGAACTCCGTTGGGAGAACGACCGTTGGGAGAAATGGTGTTTGAAAATGACTTTTGGAAGAATGAATAAAGTTTATGTTTGGATAGACTGTTGGCCAAAATGCAGTTATGTTTGGATAAACCGTTGGCCAAAATGACTTTTTGCAATATAATTATTTTATATTTTTCTATTTCTTACTCTCATCCCACTCTCTCTCCTCCCCAATCACCCTTCTCATTTGTCCCACCGAAGAGGAGAAAGAACATGCCCGTAATATATAGAAAAATAGAGTCTGGCGTCTTCCACCGGGAAAATTTATCCTGCGAGTGTGATGTCACCCAGATCAAGCTGAGCTGCAATATCCTCAAGCTTTTTCTTCACGCTCATGTCGGTCAACTTTGATCTAGAATTCCCATATCTAACGGTGAATCCGGCCAAAAAAGGATGGCGTAGAGAGTGAAGAAGATGAGGGTGTGAATGAAGATGGCTTTGTCGTTGGTCTTCAAGCCTCCGAACTCAACCTGCTTGCTGTGTCCAGGGAAGGAGCAAAGCCCTGGTTAAAGAAGCACGAACAGCACCTAAGGCAAAGCAAAATGTCAAGATCACAGAGCAGATATTTCCAATTATAACAGAGACCGCGAGGCTGCTCATGCGTCTGACCCTCTCAACGAAGCTCCCAAGGGACCCAACGAGGAAGAAGGCGATGGGAAAGGAGAGAGCGAGCGGAAACAAAATCGGATGAAAAACAGGGGGTGTTAAAAGCAAAGGAGAGAGCGATCTCAGAGAAAGTTGGATATGAAGTAAACGTGGTGGTGAAAGTGGGGGAGCCTCGGAGGCTTGAGAAGATCAGTTCGCAAGTGAAGGGGGAGGGAAGAGGCGCAAGGAGGGATTTATATGGGAGCAGCGAGGTAGATGAGGAAGCTTCTGTTAGTGTAGGATAAGTCCAAGAGGGGGGTGAATTGGTCAGATTAAAAATTTTGAAATTAAAGTCAAATTGAAAGCAATGTCACCGAGAGATAAAGGAGAAGATGAACAAGGGAATTTATCTTAGTTCGACCCTTCTGACCTATGTCTAGTCCTACGAGCACCTCTGAGCTTTGTAATCCACTAATCTCAATGAATCAGGCACACCAGCCTTTACAATGAAGATTCTCACTTCCCCTTACACTTCTTAATGAAACAGAATCTCACAATCTCTATTTTTCTATCCAAATCTCAACCCAGCAAATTCAAGGTTCCAACCTTGAAATATCTCTCAGATTTACAGAAATTATTGCTCAAGGAAACTCTCACAAAGAGTAGATAGCAATCAATGAAGTTCGGAATAAGAATTGAATAACTTTACAGAGAGACAGATGAATGACTTTAATTCTCGTAAAGATGATTGTTGTTTTTGCAATGAATGTTTGGAGCTTTTATAGATGAGAGAAATGAAGTTGCTGTTAGATAGAGTTTATTGTCCATTATTCTCATTCACCAACTCTTCGTCTTCGGCATTAATGCTGTAATTAATGCTTTCTAAGTAGCGTGAATGACGAAGGCTTTGAATCATGCTATCTGTCTGAGGGTACAGTGTTTTTCTCTTCCTATGATCCTGCATTTATGCATTTATGAGGGCAGGTGAGCTTCAAACGTTGTTAGACACGAATAAGGAATGATACGGAGCAGGTGAAAAGCTGTCAGAGAGAGAAAATAGCCGTTGAGAAAATATACTCGATTGCTTAATCATAATACTCGAGTGTTAGTCAAGTATTTTGAATTTTGTGAAATGATACTCGAGTGTTTTCTGTCAATGCTCGAGTTTTGAAAACACTTTTGAAGTTGCTCGAGTGTTCACTGAGAGTATTGCAGAAGAATCTGAAATTCATTGTGAATACTCGAGTGTTGAAATGAGTGTACTCAAGTGTTGAGAATACTTTCAATTGATACTCGAGTGTTCATAAGAATACTAGAAGTGAAATCATTTGAAATCTCACAATACTCGAGTGTTGAAAACATAATACTTGAGTGTTGTCACTTTTCTGCCTTTACTCGAGTGTTTAGATGCAAGTGTTGAGTTTTTTGAGAAAATGGGCTCGATACTCGAGTATTCAAAAATCAATACTCGAGTGTTGTCAACACTTTCACCTAATACTCGAGTGTTGTGCTTGAAGTATTGTCTTTCATTTGAAAACTTTTACCTGATACTCGAGTGTTGAAAACAAGCACTCGAGTGTTGTCAACACTTCCTCCATAACTCGAGTGTTCCACTTCAAGTTCAAGTGTTTTGACTCAATACTCGAGTATTCAACATCAATACTCGAGTGTTGTCAATATTTCCATTTGTAACTCGAGTGTTCTGCTTCAAGTATTGAGTATCCTTTTGAAAAACAAAGCCCGATACTCAAGTATTGCAACACAATACTCGAGTGTTACTAATACCTCAACACTAATACTCGAATTTCACATGGGAGTATTCTTTCAAAACATATTTTAACACCAATATTCAAGTATTCAAAATTATCACTTCTAGTGTTTGCAACACTTCATCTCAATACTTGAGTTTTTACTTAGAGTGTTGGATTTCAGAAACATTTTTAACCTTAAATACTCGAGTATTGAAAACAAGAACTCGAGTATTGTCAACACTTTCAACAAAAAAACTCACGTGTTGCTTGAAAGTATTGATTTTAAACTTATGAAAACCATTGATACTCAAGTATTAAAACATAGAACTCGAGTATTCTTCAATACTTCCATATAAACTTAACAAACACTAAGAACACTTAATCACCAACAATTTAAGCGTTATAATTCTTGAAATCATTTTATTATCATTAGAGTAAGGCATCAACAGCTTCAAGGCAGTAGTGAGAAAAAAGCGGCAAATCAAGTGCCTTCCTACTTCGTGGCTGTTAGCTTGTATGGTAGCTTCAGGCCAACGCCGTCGTTTGCAGGAATACATTCTCCCGCATGCGTTCCCAAACAAAACATCCTTTTGCAAATCGGAGGATCACCTATGGAATGCATTTTTTTGGGCTAAAAGGGCTATCTAAACAAGCACATTATTTTCCTGAAATGTAGTGCAATACATATATGAAGCCTCTTCCTACTTAATCCTTAATGTTAGTGGTGGTCCCAACATCCATGGGCCATGAGATCTATTAAATATTTATTTAAATTATCTTAATTATTCATCAGATATAAGGATTTTAACATTTGATGAATCAACTGCTTCCTACCAATTGGCTCTTGGCATCGAGCCGTTTTATGATGGTGTTACAAAAATATATTTACAGAAATCGAGATAAAACCTATTTTACATACTTACCTCAAATCATAAATAACATTTGAAAATAGTTTTCACTGCTAATCTAAATACACGTATAGTTTATTACGAAAAGAAGAATTGATTTATCCTTAGAATGATTGTAGGGAAACGCTGAAAGACCCTGAAACCAAAATAAATAAATAAATAAAAGCACATAACTTAAAAAGAGTAACCAGAGGTGTGTTTCCTTAATTGAAATCACTGATAGGGATGGAAACAGGCCAGTTCTGTTTTGGGGGAGGCTGGCTTGGCCTATGGCCTGTTTTGGGGGAGGCTGGCTTGGCCTATGGCTTGAGCCTGAGCCTATTTTAGGCCTGGCCTGACCTGTGGCCTGTATACAGACCTATTCCATATTTTTTTTATCAAATACATATATTTGTTATGTACTACTATAGACCATAAAATGGAAAATTAGAAGTAACAGGATAGAACATCATAAGCACTGATATGTCTCGATTATGTAAAGAAAAGGATCATGTACAGAAAAGGTTTGATTATTTAGTAATTGAAGACTGAACACCCGAGAGGTATCATCAATGACAACAAATTAAAACATACAGACATCATAAACCACCGTCCTATTAAAAGGAAAAAATATGCAGGCAAGAAGTGATTATCTTGTGTAAAATGTGTCTACTCACAGTTAAGGGTGACAAATGCTGGGTATCAATTGCCTTAATGTAAGGAGCCATATCCCATCCTGAAACACAAGCCGGCAATTACATAATCAACTTAGCTGGAGCAAAAACAAGGTATAATTTACTGAAATAATGTTGCCTGACACCATAAAGTACAATAGCTTTAACAGGAAAGTACAAAAAGAAATAATGGTAGTGATTCCAGTTTCAATATTGAAAACTCTCCAGGATGAAAACTTTGCACAACAACCATGAAAATAAATATTTTCCCACCAGAATAATCTGAAAATTCACATCCTATGAATACTAAAGGAAGACTGAATATATATTCAATAGATGCCCAATGGGAATAATGGAAATCCTAATGCAATTCACCTGCAAGAATCAACTCGGCCATATGCACATTCCAGAATTCCAGCTTTCAAATGAACCATGGAGACAATTGCAGAGCTCTCTCCAGCTTCCAAATTAGCATCCTAATAACTTGTAACAATGTGACATCCTAGGTGTGACACCTCCTATTTTTCCCTTATTTTCTTATTATAGATCACTTATGAATCACTCTTGGGCTTTGGAAAACTCAATTTGGGCTTTCTATGTGAACTTAAACTTTCAAAAATGGGAAAACGTGGTACTGTTCACATGCCTTTTTTCATATTTCTGGCCCAACTTTGAAAAATCATAATTAATTCTAGAAAACTCCAAACTGAGTGATTCCAATTTCTAAATTTTGCTTATTAAGTGAAATATAGGAACAAATTACTCATTGGTTCCAATTCTTACCCATTTGATACAGTTTATTCAAAAACCACATACTATCCGAAATGGTTCACTCCAGTTTTCCAGATTTTACCTCAATCTTTGGAAAATCATATCTCTTAATGTACACATCCAAAATTTGCAAAATATCATTTTAAAGCTTAGGATGTTTAGTTTCTTAATGAAAAATTTCAGCCCATTTGGAGCTCGTTTGCTATTTTTAACTGTTACTTGAAATAGATTCATTTTTCGGGGCCTTTGGAACCCCTTTAGCTTTGAAAACCAATTTTCTTAAAAATTCACCAAAACCTCTTTTTGGTCCATTAACCTACCTCTAACATGCATGATTATTCCTTTACCATTATTGGTTACTTTTAGCTCATTATCATGCATACTTCATCACCCATTCGCATGATACTTTTGTAGAGGTTTATGTTACAAACATGACAACAACTTCAAGAAAGTATGCATTTTAACTATTTACACCAAAAACATGCAAGCAAAACATCATCTTCAAGCATCATTAACCTTTTCCTTACCCTTACTTGAGGTTGCACCTACATGGTTAGTTGTTGGATAATGAGATTTTGAAATCCCAATAGCAAAACTAGCTAAACAAAAGTATTGTGAATATGCATGTAACAACCTTTTAACAAGTATATGAGCATGTGACGTGTGATATGTTCAAACTACATTTTTATATGCATATGGCCATAGCAATGAAAATCACATTTCATACTCATATCATTCACTTCATTCATCACAAAAATCATGCACCATTCACAACCAAGTTCATAAAGCATAAGTTTGGTTTAGTAGTCTTGCTACCTTTGTAAAGCTTCTCCTTTTTTTAACTTAACTCCAAAGTTCTTTAGGATCCCTTCCAAATGTGCTCTTGAGAGTCTTAAAATCCTAAAAATCATTGTATAAAATCCATGTAAATACACAACCAACAAGTTGCCATAAAACTTGTAAAAACACATATAACTCTTTGTGGATTTTTCAAGAGGCCTAAAAGTTCAAGTCTTGGTTTTTTTTATGGTTCCTTAAACTTCTGAAATCCATCTCTTGGCTTTATCCTACACAAAAAATCATTTCAAAGCCATAGGAACCATCAAAACACTCAAAAACTCATTCATTCCATTTCTCTTGCCTTGGCCGAAAAGAAGAAAGAAAAAGGGGGAATGGGTGCTTTTCACTTTCTTTATATAACTTTATGTTTTCTTGCTTCAAAAACCCTTTCTCTTAGCTTTGGTTAACTCAAAAAACATCTCCTCTTAGATCACTCAAAATTTGGGCAGAACCTCCCCATAAACATGAGATTCCCATATTTTTTTACAACAACTTAAAATCAACCAACAACAACCAACAATCTATCTTTTACCCTCAAGGAAGAGCTTGCAACCATTTACTACTTTTAAAACCTTCTCTTTTCCATTTTCAAATCTTGAAGTCCTAGCCTTTATCCTCAAAAAGGGAGGCTCATTCAAGGAACGACTCAAGAGAAGGTGGTGGTGGTAGTGGCAAACTCAAGAAAAGAGGGAGATTAGGTTGCAAGAACATTTTACCTTGTGTTATGGAGCTTGGGTTTCTTCTTTCTTGCTTGGGAAGGGAGTGTTTTCTAGAGATAAGGGAGAGCAAACTTCAGACCAAATAGCAAAATACTTGATCCACATTGAGCCACATCTCCTTGTCTCATCCTAGCTGAAAAAGTGACTTTTTAGAACCCCTAGGCGTCAGATTTTGCTGGTCGGGCCTTTGCCCGGTCTAGTTACATGATCCGATGGTACGCATTTCCGTAAAGTAACCTTTACGTGGGTAACTATCTTTTTACTTTTCCGGAAACTTTATCTCTCGCGTGGCACCATTCCCTAGGCTTCCTTGCCTAGGTGGCATCATGTCCTAGCCCATAGCATCTCCGGATTTCCCTCGTAACTCATCAGGATTCCTCGATTTGTGTGCAACACTGTAAAACGGGCTTCCAGTGACCAATTTGACTTAAGGACATGGAAAAATTCTATATTTTTTTCCTTATTCTCAAGCTCTTTTTCGTTCCTCAAAATTCTTCCCGGATTTTCCGTAATTAATTTTCTAAGAAAATACTTTTTCAGGCTTTTCGGGCATTGTTGTTCTCCGTACAACGAAACTGCCAGCACCGGATAATGGGTAATAATTTTATTAACTACTTTATAATCCAATTAAACTTTTCTCAGTTTGGGTCTCTTGCATTTGAGGACTCTGGTTACCTCAAAAAATTATTTCTCAGTCGTCCCTAATCTCCGAAATCTCTTAATTACGAAAATGCCACTATTTATCTTACTTTCCTCATAATTGCCAAAATGCCAATACATTTTCTACTTTTACCATAATCACCAAAATACCATCACCTTTTCTACTCTTTCTTAATTCCAACTTTACCTTTGGTTGACTTTTGACATTTTTTGTCAACTTTGACTTTTTGGTCAACTTTGACTTTTGACCAAATTACCAAAATGTCCTTATTATTTGATGACATTTTGAGCCCTAGATCTTTTAGTCGAAATGGCCATTTTGCCCTTATCGTGTAGGCCAAATGACCATTTTACCCTTAGTCATTTTCACTTAGACTTCTCAAGATTAGGGACTTAGTCAATTATGATCTTTCTTTCCTTTAGGCATTTTCCTCTATATTTTTCCTTATTTATGGGCCTTAAATTATCACATAATTTACAGGTCTAGCCTTTAATTCAAGCTACAGAAATGCGGATATTACATTTCTACCCCCTTAAAATAAATTTCGCCCTCAAAATTTTCGTACCTTACTTAAATATCTCGGGATATTTTCTCTTTATGTCTTCCTCCACTTCCCAAGTAGCTTCCTCAGCTGCTGACCCTTGCCATATTACTTGACCATTAGGATGCTTCTATTCTGGAGCTGCTTCACTTTTCGGTCAATTATGTAGGACGGTCCGACTTCATATGACAAATTATCTTTCAATGCCACATTTTCATGCTCTATAACGTGAGCTGGGTCAGGATTGTACTTCTTTAGTTGGGAGACATGGAAGACATTGTGAATCAAACTCAAATTTGGGGGCAAGGCTAGCCGATAGGCTACTGATCCAACTCGATTGATAATCTAAAATAGCCCAATGTACTTCAGACTAAGCTTCTTTGTCTTCAAAGATCGACGTACTCCTGTTGTTGGAGATACTCGGAGAAAAACATGATCTCCGGCTTCAAACTCCAAAGGTCATCTTCTCTTATCGGCATAAATCTTTTGTCGATTTTGAGCTGCCAAAAGCTTCTTCTTTATCATCTCAACTTTAGCAGCTGTACGATCTGCTATCTTTGGACCGTATATGTCTCTTTCTTTCAGCTCTGTCCAACACAAAGTAGATCTGCTTTTCCTTTCGTACAATGCTTCATAAGGCGCCATCTATATACTGGAGTGATAACTGTTGTTATAAGCAAATTCAGTTAACGGTAAATATGCACTCCAGGCTCCTTTGAGTTCTAGCACACACGCTCTCAACATGTCCTCGAGCATTTGAATCGTCATTTCTGACTGTCCATCCGTCTGTGGATGATAAGCTGTGCTAAAACTTAATCTAGTTCTGAGGGCCTCTTGCAAAGATTTCCAAAATCTCGATGTAAAACGAGGATCTTGGTCTGAGATTATATTATTTGGCATCTCGTGTAATCTTACAATCTCCTTGATGTATGTCTTTGCTAACTTCATCAGTGGCCAATTGGTATAAACTGCAAGGAAATGTGCTGACTTAGTCAATCTGTCTACTATCACCCAGATAGCATTATGCTTTGCTGACTCTGGCAATCTTACGGTGAAATCCATCGTCACACTATCCCACTTCCATTCTGGGATCGTTGGACTATGTAATAATCCTGGCGGCCTATGATGTTCTATCTTTACTTTTTGATAAGTAAGACATATGTTCACATACTCTGTGATGTCTCCCTTCATTCTAGGCCACCAAAATAATTTCTTCAATTCTTGATACATTTTGGTCATTCCAGGGTAGATAGTATACTTGCTCTTGTGAGCCTCATCAAGTATCTTCTGCCTCAATGTAGGCTTTGGAGGGATATAATATCGATCTCTGAACTTCACTATTCCCTCAGGGGTCATATTAAACTCTTTAGCTCCCCCTTGACTCATCTGACTTTATATATTCCCTGCAAACGGATCCACTTCCTGAGCTTCTTTGATCTCATCCTCTACATAACTTCGGATCTGGGTAGTGCCATATCTGTCAAGTTCCACTGATTTAATACACCCAAATCTTAGATGCTTTCTATCAGCCTTTTCTCTTTCATCATCATCATAGCCACTTGCGACATTTTTCGGCTCAGTGCATCGGCAACTACATTAGCTTTTCCTGGATGATATTTAATCTGGTAGTTATAGTCCTTAAGCAATTCCATCCATCATCTCTGCCTCAAATTCAGCTCCTTTTGATCTTGCAAGTACTTAAGACTTTTGTGGTCACAGTACAGCTCGATGGTTGCTCCATATAAATAATGCCTCCATATCTTTAGAGCGTAAACAATCGTTGCTAGCTCCAAATCATGTGTGGGGTAATTTTCTTCATGCGGCTTTAACTGCCGATAGGCATAAGCTACTACTCTCCCCTGCTGTATTAAAACACATCTCAGTCCATGCTTACTAGCATCACTATAAACCACATAGGTTTCTTTTGGATCAGGTATTATTAATAAAGGGGTCGAGGTTAGCTTCTTTTTTAATTCTTGAAAACTAGCCTCACATTTTTCATCCCACGTAAAAGTTTGGTTCTTTCGTGTAAGCTTAGTCAGCGGTAAGGCAATCCGAGAAAATTTTTGAATAAAACATTTGTAATAACCTGCTAGGCCCAGAAAGCTTCTGACTTCGGTTACCGTCCTAGGTTGATTCCATCTCAGTACTTCCTCTACTTTAGCGTGGTCTACTGCGACCCCTTCCTGAGAGATCACATGCCCTAGGAATTTTACTTCAGGTAACTAGAATTCGCACTTACTAAACTTAACGTATAAATGTTTTTCTTTCAAAACAATTAATACAATTCTCAGATGTCTTTCATGTTCCTCTAAAGATTTAGAGTACACTAATTCCTGGTATTGCCAAAAGATGCGATTCATATAGTCTATGAAAACTTCAGAGGCATTCGTCAATTCGAACGGCATCACTAAGAACTCATAGTGCACATATCTAGTTCGAAAGGTTGTTTTAGCAATGTCGTCAGCTCTAACCCAAAGCTGGTGATAGCCTGATCTGAGATCAATCTTGAAAAACACTTTGGCGCTACGCAGCTGATCCAGCAAATCATCAATCCAGGGAAGAGGATATTTATCCTTAATCGTCACCTTGTTCAGCTCACGGTAGTCAATACATAGTCTGAGACTCCCGTCGTTCTTTTTCACAAAGAGAACTGGAGCTCTCCAAGGCGAGACATTGGGTATAATCAGTCCCTTCTCTAATAGCTCCTCGATCTGCTTCTTTAACTCTTTCATTTCGCTTGGAGCCATTCTATATGGAGTCTTTGAGATTGGATTGGTTCCCGATACTAGATCGATAGCGAACTCTACTTCTCTTTCTAGAGGCAGTCCGCAAATCTCTTTTTGGGAACACTTTGGGAAATTCTCTAACTACCGGAATGTCATTAAGAGCTCTTTGACTTCTACTTCAGCTGAGAAGAATACTACGTATCCCTGACATCCCTTCCTTAAACACCTTTTTGCCTTGGTTTCCAAAATAAAATTCAACTTAGCCTCAGTAGGTGGGTTTACTTTTCTACTGGGCAGTATCAAGGTCCAATTCTTACAATCAAGTAATATGCTATTAGTAGACAGCCAATTCAGACCAATTAACGACATGGAAAAATTCTATATTTTTCCCTGATTCTCAAGCTCTTTTCTGTTCCTCAAAATTCTTCCTGAATTTTCCGTAATTAATTTTCTAAGAAAATACTTTTTCAGGCTTTTTGGGCACTGTTGTTCTCCGTACAACGAAACTGCCCACACCGGATACTTGGTAATAATTTTATTAATTACTTTATAACCCAACTAAACTTTTCTCAGTTCGGGTCTCTTGCATTTGAGGACTCCGACTACCTCAAAAAATTATTTCTCAGTCGTCCCTAATCTCCGAAATCTCTTAATTACGAAAATGCCACTATTTATCTTACTTTCCTCATAATTGCCAAAATGCCACTACATTTTCTACTTTTACCACAATCACCAAAATGCCATCACCTTTTATACTCTTTCTTAATTCCAACTTTACCCTTGGTTGACTTTTGACATTTTTGGTCAACTTTGACTTTTTGGTCAACTTTGACTTTTGACCCAATTACCAAAATGTCCTTATTATTTGATGACATTTTGAACCTTAGATATTTTATTCGAAATGGCCATTTTGCCCTTATCGTGTAGGCCAAATGACCATTTTACCCTTAGTCATTTTCACTTAGACTTCTTAAGATTAGGGACTTAGTCAATTATGATCTTTCTTTCCTTTAGGCATTTTCCTCTATATTTTTCCTTATTTATGGGCCTTAAATTATCACATAATTTACAGGTCTAGCCTTTAATTCAAACTACAGAAATGCGGACATTACACTTGGTAAATGAAAAAATAGGAACCAATAAAAACATACAGCTTTTCCTTCAACTTTAAAGCCTTTAAATCTCCCAGTCTCAATCTTTGAAGAAGTTTTCCCTAAACAATTTAGAAATGCTAACAACAAAGCACAACATGAAAATATACTGTCTATGATAATAAAATCCCTGTAGGACACTAAATTATTTCCTAACTTCCAGGGCTTAACCAAATGACAATACACATTGATAATTAATTGTAATTTGATGAATTTATATAAACAAACGAATAAAACGAAAGTGTGAAATTTCTAATTTTAAAAGGTCGGATGATCAGTTCTCACTTTCCCAATAATTCACATTACACTTATCTCTTTCTCTCTAAATATTCAATCGTTACCAAAACCTTCCTGTCATAATCAGAAATATGCTACCCAATGAAACCTACTGCAAACTGTTACTTGCTACCCAGAAATATGCTTTGGCCGTTTTGAGAACATTCATAACCCCCCAAACTGTAACAATCATAACTCAACCAATATGGAGCTTTAACAGTTAAATGGTGGTCAAATGTCATCAGCCAGAGTTGTGAGGAGAACACATAACAAACATATGATACGGTTACTCTTCTCACTGTGTTGATGGTCAATCAATAATGAGCAGATTAAGTGTAACAGCTTAAGGGTCTTGCACGGAGGAAATTGAAACTAAACAAGGCAATCTATTCCAGAAGTGGAGGGTTTTTCATTTTCAGATCAATTACCATTATTTAATATAAACCAGTTACTCTAAAATTTGTATAATCTCTTCACCCCAAAAATGAGATCGAAAACAAGACAGGAGAGATGAGATCGAAAACTGAAATGCAAGTATGGAAAAACACACCTGAACGCATTCGATGAGCAGAAATAATGGCTGATTGAATGAAGAGAGACGCTGTGCAAACATTCTGGAAGCAAAGACATTGTGCAAATGTTTGGCAAACAAAGGGAGAGGGCGAGAGGCACTGTGTTGTGATTCACAGCCTGTCAACGGTGTTGATGAGGCGATTAGTGGTTTGTCGTCAAGAGGGCGAGGGGGCAAGACTCAAGAGAGGCGCCGTGCGTGCGTGCGTGTAGTAGTGATTAGTGAGTGAATGACCTAGGTTCCGTCTGTGTATTGTGTAAGCGTAATATAAATTTTTTTTAAAAAAAGCAAAACAGACCAGCCTGTCAGGCCAAATAAGCCACTTCTACAGCCTGGATCTGGCATGTTTACGAAACAGGCCTTTTAGGCAGCCTGGATCTGTAAAAGCCTGGCCAATTCAGGTTTTCACAGGCCAGGCCATAAGCCCTTGACAGGCCGTCTGACTTTTTCCCACCTCTAATCACTGAGATAGTGATGGATGGGCAAAGGAGGAAACATATAACAATAAATGTTATTTTTGTCATCTCCAAGCTGCCATGATAACAGTGAGTACAGTTTGTCACGTTTGGATGAAATTTCTGGTTTAAGCCAAAAAAAAATATAGTAAAACAAGTAAAGCCTGTCAAGTCTGGTTTTTTTAAGCCTGATCCTCTTAAGGGTTGGCATGTTTAAATCAACATAACACTATTTTTTTTCCATTTGACCATTTTTATAATTATGTTTGTTTAATTTTTCTTTAGTCAGTATTTTTCTGAAATTATTTTAATCCTTTGTAAATTACATGATCAAACAATTAAACAAAAATATTAAGATATTTATGTAATTATCGATAGGGTTAATACAATCTTTAATTCCTTAAGTTTATCTTTATTTTAATTTTGGTCACTTAAATTTAAAATTAGTGGTTTTAATTCCTTAAATTTCATTTTATTTAAAGTATTAGTCTCTATAATATAATAAAAATCTACACTATTTTACCCTTCGAGGAACCAAAACCATTGGTTTTAAATTTAAATGACAAAAACAAGAATGAGCATAAATTTGAAGGACCAATGATTATATTAACTCTTATAGATATTTTTTATTAATGTTGAGGATACAAATTTGATTTGATTTAGTTTTAGTTAGTTGAATCTAGTTTAGCACTTCAGTATGCTAATGTTTATCGTTCAGATTTTTCAAGTATTTTATATTTCAAGAGTTTTTATTTAGAAAACACAGTAAACAAATAATTTTAAAACTTTTTAAGGATTTTGTATTATTTTTAAATATTTTAAGTATTTAAAAAATTAAAATTATATCTGAAATGTCAAATGTTATATTTTTAACTGGTGTTGTATACAATGAAAATCATAAAAATTATAATATAATAAAAACAATTAACTTTAATAGTGATTTTAACGATAGGAGAGATGATTGATAAAACATAAAATATTAGGATCCTTAATCTAAATTTTTAGAGGTCAATGAGGTTATGCAGAGGGTTTTGTACATTTAAAATTATAAAATATGGAAGCTCCTGAAGTTCTGCAAGCTCAATTTTAAATTATGAATAATGTATAATGATAAAATGAAATGATTAATTGAAAATCAGTTGTAAATTGTGGCGTAAATCAGCTTGGTAGGAAAAAAATGAAATTTATTGTTCTAATTGTAGAAACTTCGTTGAAAATAATTGAGAAACCTGTTCAACAACTTGAAGATAAATTAATTTTTCAAGATTTACGGTTGAGAGTCTAAAATTTACCTAACTTTCAAAATTTACAACTAATAAAAAGTCATTATTATAACCTCAATAAATATTTTAAAACTTTCTATATTTATATAATTATAAATGCCGCCCCCTCTGCCTAATTTTTTTCCCCTCTGGTTTTTCCTCCCTTTAATTATAGTACTATACTACATTTTGTTTTGACGAAAATAGTGCTTCACTACTTTTTTTTTTAATTCATCGAATCTTTACCTCTACTACATTCGAATCTGACTTGTATTACACATTTAGCTGGGAAGGATGAGTCTCTCAATAAGGAATTCTGCATAGATTGGGATTCGAATTTGATATTCTACTTAAACAGAACTAAGCCACTTAACACTAGGACCAACCCATGGTATCTGGTAAATTTTTGTTTGGGCTTTACACTTTATACTTGCCCACATAAATTGTGTCTAGTAAAAGATAATATACCTATCACAGCATAATAAATTAAAATTCAAATTTTTATTAAGATGCATTTACATTCAAAACTTAAAACATGATTGCATCCGATAAAAAAAAGCACCAAACTTTTTGGGCTCATCAATTTCGGATACTTAGATTAATGAAAATATGATTATTCTCTTTCATAAAAATGACATCAAATGTAACAAGTCTTTATCTTCTTTTTTAGGCTCTATACACCACTCCTTCTCTGCCATGAATATAAAACTTCCTTTCTAGTGCAAAATTGTACTAAAAACATTATTCTATATTTAGAATCGGATGAAGTATATATCGAACAAATGAAGCCAAAGGTTTATGAATCATTGAATTTGCATTTATTTAAATTAGTACTTCTTGTAACCCCAATGCACACTACTTGTGGTTATATTATATAGCTGAAGATTTGGATCATATCTTTAGATAGTGTCACCCTCTCAAGCATATAGTTGGATTCAAATCCTCCCTTGCTAGATTTGTCCTTCCTTCTTACATGAACCTTTTGAAGAGAGCCTCTTTGAAAAAAGTTGGTTTGTTCATAATTTCTTGTGGTGGGTGTTTGTTGTTGTTGTTGGTCTCATTATTATCATTAAAATAAATTAAAAGTAAAAGAAAATCGCTTTAGATGTAGTGGGTCCCACATATAATTCCCCACTTATTTTCTCTTTCATTGATAGGGAAAACTTGTCACTCCCATCCATCCTTTTTTCCCAACCTTTTCTTCCAATCCAAACATAGGGTTAGTGTGTTTGATGTTTGGATGCAGGCATATGGAAGGGCCAAATTTAAAAAAGATTGAGTAATTTGGGATCCTTTACCACAATTTCCTCATGCAAGCTCACCAAAGTCAATAGCATCATTCTTTAAATAAATTATTTCACTACTTTTTTTTATAAATACAAGTATCCTCCTATGAAGGGCAATCATCTTCAATGTATTTTCTAGCATTAAATGTGGGCGTATCTTGTAATGAAGACTTGAACCTTAATTTATCTTATTGTGAGAGACTAATCATTTCCGGTAAATCCAACCCTCATAAATACCAAAAAACCTTTTCTTTTAGTTAAGCACATGTATTTTTTACTTGAGGTAATTATGCTTGAAATATTGGTTTACACATATTATATGAGACTAGCTCCTTCCACCAAATTCCGAGAAACCTTTTTGGGTGGATAGAACTTGATTTTTTTAGTTTCCCGCCCTGTTTCCGGAGCTTCGCCTCGACTAATCTGGACCCGACTCACATTGCGCATCTAGAAATGGTGGGTGAGTCTTCCAACAGTGGCTGCTGCATACACCAGGACTCAAACTCAAGACCTTACTTAAGTTAGAATAAGCAACTTACCACTTGATCCAACCATATGTTAGTTGGTGGATAGAACTTGATTTTTAATGAAAGGCGAGGTGTAATCAATGGGCCTATATTCCATTTAATTGTTAAAGAAGGCCCACCATTAGGCCCATTGTTGAATCACAATGCATCGTGTGGCAAAAAGAGATGAAGTACGTTTCTGATAAGCGAATACTACAAAAGGTCACTCTGCTGGCTGAGCACTATCGAGAAAAGCCATGGGGGGAGGAACTATGCATGTTGGCTCTTCTGTGCCTCAGCCCATAAGCTGTCCAATTGTAATTTCACCCTCTCCTTCTCCTTCTCCTTCTGCTTCTTCGAATAGTAAGCTTCCTGTTTCAAGTGATAATGAGGAACCCTTTAGCCACAGTAGCTCTGCATGCTGTCGCCTTTGTCAGTGTGAAATCGGCAGAAAGCTAGAAATTGTAAGAAGCAAAGAAGAAAGTAGATGGAGGGGGTGTCTCCATAATTATGCGTTTGATGCGGTTCCGTCTCAATTGGAAGTTCAAGAGGCTCTTATTGCTCTTCAGAGGTGAGGATCTTTAGTTGGAGGCTTGTGAATTACTTGCTTATGCTATCCCTTGCCTAGTTTATTGTCATCCTGTACCATCAATTTTTTTTTGGGATTGATATAGGGCATCTCTTGACTATAATTCGTTGTATTACACACTGTGCATGTTTGGTTATCCAAATCGAGGGAAATACGTGAGAGGAGTTTTGTTTCGACTTGTTTGGATCTTACATTGAAACCACGTTGCGTCTAAGCTTATTCTAAAGTGTACTTATATGTCTAATTCTAAAATCTATTATCCTATTAAGAGAAATTGAAAGAAAATGAACATTGTAAACCCGAAGCTTATGAGGCTTAAAAGAAGTAGGTATATAATGTTAAGGGAAGTCACATATAAAATTGGTTTAAAATATTTTGATAGGAAGACAACCCTAATATATACTTAATTCTATAATATCAACTTTACCATATAAGTCATCTTGAACTTAATTCTGAAAGTTGTAAAGTCATTGCTGCAATGTTTTGCTGGAAGATTTTCTCTTCATCCTGCTTCAATGCTAAGTAAATCAATCAGTTTTTTAAGTATTTGGAGCTCAATCATATTTTCTAATTCCTATTAAATAGAAGTTCTTATCCTTTTCCTTTTCAAGGGATGGTGTAAATCAATAGTGAGCATTTTCTGAGCCATAACTGATCTTTATTTGCAAACTAAAAGGTTATTTCAGAATCATCACATGA
>JANTPZ010149913.1:0-13880 GCA_025593235.1 Vachellia pachyceras
GAGAGCTCAAATCAAAATTCCAATCCATGGAAGTTGTAGAGGAAGTTGAGAGGAAGATTTTGATATATAACATAAGGTGTAACTCTCTTTACCTTATGATTTCCCAAGCTCTTCTCCTTCCTCTTGCTCTCAAAATGGCGTCTTCTCTCTTCTCCTTTGCAGCTGGAAAATGTCAGTTGGAATGGTGGAGAAATGGATGGAAAACTTGATTTATAAAACTTATTAAATGGTATGGAAGGATAAGATTAAATCTTGAAATTTAAGGGCTAAGATTAACCCACATGTGTGACACTTTCCTTCCTCTCATTGGTTACTTAAATGGCATCATGATGGCTGCACATGGTGAAGAAAAATCTGTTTGGGGTTTGGTTACATTAACCAAACCAAATTCCATTCGGTTACTTCTACCAATTATATTTTTTATAGGTAAGCATAACTCTATTTCGGTAAATCTTTTTCTACTTTTCTGGAGATGTTTTCTTCCTCATTTAATCTCCATAATTCCCTCTTAAATATATTAAAATCATCATCCTCAAAATGTCCCTAGAAATCTCAAAGCCTTAGGACTAAATTGACCAGGGTCTTTTTGGTCCACCAGCATCTCTTCTTCTTGTACTGTTATTTCTGGGCCTTGTCTTATCATCTAACTAACGATTTGGCCTCTATGTTAGTTTACAGAAAAGGGTAGATATTACAATTTGATGCTTCACTTGGGTTCCAAATCGATATAAAAAACCTAAGAAGGTTAATAAGGCATGTTACACAAGTAATCTATAACATAAATATAGATTGAAAACAAATACTCCCCTTTCGGAACTTCGAACTCAGACCGTCTTCATCCTCAAGAGGAAAGGAGATGCTCAGCCACTCATTCTATGCGAAAATGGGCTCCGAATGGATGATGGAAGGCTCATGATGGACTAATGGTGATAAAATGGAGTGAAAGTAGGGTTTGGAGAGTAGAGATGATGAGAGAAAAAATGTGTGTAGTGTTTTCTGCCTCTCTCTCCATTGCTTCTTCCTTCGAACTTACCCTAATTAGGTGCTCCTAACCATCCAGGGTCAGATCCAAGAAACCGAGTTGGGTTTAGTTTCTATTTAGAGCAAATTCTGTGTTGACGCGTGATATTTGCCACGGTGAACCTCTCCCGAGAGTTCTTTGTTGGCTTGTTTGAACTTTGGCCACGGCGAACTTTGGATTACCCCACGGCGAACTTCTCCAGAGATGTTTTCCTCAAGTTCTTGTTTAGAGTTCCAAATAAAATAGCAAATATTTGAAGTATCATTTGCTCATGATGGAATTTAAGCACAGTTATATCATAATTATGGCAAATGCACCCAAAATTAAACTAATCCAAATCAAAAACTCTAATTCTCAAATTATGCACAAGAAGGGTAATGAATAGGCTAAAATTGGATCAAAAACTCTAGGAATTCAAGTACAAAAGATGTATAAATAAAGCTCAATCACCACGCCTCTCGTAGACAGATTGCATGAATCAGCCATCATCGCCTACATTCCTGAGACGCATTTAATACAACATTAATGGCGAAACCGAAGAGGTAGTTGATGAGAGTAACGGATATTAAAATCTCTCTAACGGCAACTTCATTACTCCTCATCTATAAAAGGACCAAGCATTGATTACAGAGAACACATGAAGAGATGAACATTCCGAGCATTCAAAGCTATTTATTACTTTTTTTGTAAATCCTTCATTATTCACTTTTGAACTTCAATATTAGCTATTTACTCTTTTGAGAGAGTTTCTTTGAGCAAAAACTTATTGTCAATCTGTGAGATATTCAAGGTTGGGACCTTGAGTTTATTGGGCTGTGATTTTGTCAGAAAACAGAGTATGAGACTCTGTTTTATTGCATATTGTGAGGGGGAGTGTGATTCTCCATTGTAAAGGCGGTGTTAGTCTTCTTTGTTGTTGATTAGTGGATTGAAAAGCTCAGATGTGCTCTAAGGACTGGACCAGTATAAATCTCCTGTGTTCATCTCCTCTTTACCTTGCTCGGTGATATTGTTTTTAATTTTGTGATTTCCAATTTAATATTTTAAATTGACCAATTCACCCCTCTCTTGGTTAAATCCTTCACTAACACTTTTTTACATTTTTTACCAACTTTGACTTTTTTGTCAACTTTGACTTTTGGTTGACTTTTGACCAAATTACCAAAATGTCCTTATTATTTGATGACAATTTATGCCCTAAGCCTTTTTAATCAAAAGACCATTTTACCCTTGTCATTTAGGCCAAATGACCATTTTGCCCTTAAGTCATTCTTACTTAAAATCCTTAAAACTATAGACTTAGTCAATCATGATCTTTCTTGTCTAGAGGCATTTTACTTTCTATATTTCCACATCCATGACATTAAATCATCACATAATTTACCGGCTTACCCTCTATTTCCACTCACAGGAATATACGGATATTACATTGAATGGTTACCTTGTGTGTGCTAGCTCTCTTCTTCTCCTTGGAAGCTTGAAGATGGCATTTTGGGAGGCTTGGGGGAGAGAAAAATCTGACCTAAGTAGAGAGGGGAGTGGACAGCCAAAATAAGGGAGGAGAGGAGAAATCATCTTATTAAAAATTCCTCTTTTAGATTGTGTGGCTAAGATTGATTCTTGAGGACCAAGTTTGAAAATACTTGGTTGAGAGAGTGACACTTGTCCTCTCTTGATTTCTTGGTGAAAAAGTGGCTTTTGGATTCCCCTAGAAGCCTGGTTGGGCTGACTGGGTCTCTGCCTGTCCAGTTACTTGATCCGGTGGCACACATTTCCGTAAAGTAACCTTTACTCGATTAACTATCTTTTTATTTTTCCAGAGACTTTCTCTCTTATGTGGTGCCATTCCCTAGGCCTCCCTACCTAGGTGGCATCATGTCTTAATCCCAAGCATCCCTGGTTTTCCTTGTACTTGCTAGGATTCCTCGATTTGCGTGCAACACCGTAAAATGTGCTTCCGGTGTAACACCTCCTATTTTCCCCTATATGTTCATATGAGATCACTTTTGAACCACTCTTGGGCCTTAAATATCAAAATTTGACCAAAATTGTGAACTTGAATTTTCAAAAAATGAAAAAGCGTTGTTACTGTTCACAGGTCATTTTTCCAGATTTTTGGCCCAACTTTGAAAAATCATAATTAAATCTAGAAAAATCGAAATGGAGTGGTTCCAATTTTTAAATTTATTTTATTAAGCTATATATGGGGGAAAATACTCATTGGCCCAAAAAATTGTCCATTTGAATCAGTTTATTCCAAAATCACGTACTGCCCGAAAGGTCAAATTCCAGTTTTCCAATGTTTCCCTTAAATTTGGAAAATCATAACTCTCAATATACACATCCAAATTTTGTAAACTTTATATCATTTTAAAACTCAAGATGTGTAGTTTCTGAATGGAAAGTTTCAGATCATTTGGAGCTCATTTGCCATTTTACTTCTCACGTGAAACAGATTCATTTTTCAGGGCCTTTGGAACCCTTTAACTTTGAAAATCAAATTTTCTTAAAATTCATCAAAACCTCTTTTTGGTCCATTAACCCACCTCCAACATGCATGATCACTTTCTTACCATTTCTTGTTATTTTAGTTCATTTTTATGCATGCATCATCATATATACATAATACTTCTTGTAGATGTTTAGGGTTACAATCACAACAACTTAAAGGAGAGTATAGCAACTCATATATTTACACAAAATCATGCAAGCAAGGAGCAACTTCTTCATTCATCTATAACATTTTCCTTACCCTTGCTTGAGCTTCCACCTACATCGTTAGTTGGTGGGGAATGAGATTTGGGAATCCCAATAGCAAAAATACATAATCAAAATATTGTGAATGTGCATACATGAATTTAAAGCATGTGTACGATCATATAAACATGTGACACATCAAACTATACTTTATTATGTATATGGCCATAGCACAAAAGTCACATTTCATACATAAATCATGCACTTTAATCATCATAAAAGTTCATGTAACATTCACAACTCATTTTCATAAGCATAAGAGGAGATTAGTATTCTTGCTACCTTTGCTTAGCTTTCCCTTTTACTTAAACTCCAAAGTTCTCTTGGGTTACTTCCGAGTGTGCTCTTGAGGGTCTCAAATCCCTAAAATCATGGCATAATACTCATATAAACATGCAACCATCAAGATGCCATAAAACTTGTAAAAACGCACTAAACCCCCTTTAGGTTTTCAAGAGTCCTACAAGTTCAAGCCTTGGTTTTTATGGCCCTTAAGGCTTCTAAATTCCATCTTAGCTTTAACCTACACAAAACATCATTCTAAAGCCAATGGAACCATCAAAACACCAAAAACACAGCCCTTCTATTTTTTCTGGGCTTGGCCGAAAAACATCAATAAAAAGGGAAAATGGGTTTTTCAAACTTTGTTCATATAACTATGTGTTTTCTTGGTTCCAAAATCCCTTTTGATAACATTGATCAACTTAAATACATCTCCCCTTAAGCCAAATGAAATTTGGGCAGCACCTCCCCATAATATTGAGCTTTCCATAATTATTACAACAACCAAAATAACCATCAACAACCAACAAGCTACCATCTACTACTCAAGGAAGAACTTGCAACCATTTACCATCTTTAAAACCTTCTTTTTCCATTTTCAACTCTTGAAATCCTAGCCATCATCTTCCAAAAGAGAGGCTCATTCAAGAAACCAAACCAAGAAGAAGGTAGTAGAAGGTTGCTAGTTTGAGAAAAGATGAAGATTGGAGAGCTTAAGTGGTTACATTGTGTGGTGAGAGGCTTCTTCTTCCTCTTCCACTTGAACATGGCGTGATTTTGGCTAGAGAGAGGGAAGAGAAAAATCTGCCCAAGGAGAGAGAGAGGGAGGTCGGATTTGTGAGGGAGAGGAGAGGGCATTTCCTATTTTAATTTGCTTCTTGAAATATTGTGTGGAGGAGATTAAGTCTTGGGGACCAAGTTTGAAAATACTTGGTGGAGAGTGTGCCACTTGTCATAGTCTTATTGCTTGCTGAAAAAGTGGCCTTTGGCTTCCCTTAGGCGTCTGGTTGGCTGACTGGGTCTTTGCCAAACCAGTTACTTGATCAAATGGCACAATTTCTGTAAAGTAACCTTTATAAGGGTAACTATCTTTTTACTTTTTCTAAGACTTTCTCTCTCATGTGGCGCCATTCCCTAGGCTTCCTTGCCTAGGTGGCATCATGTACTAGCCTAAAGCATCTCCGGGTTTTCCTCGTAACTCGTTAGGATTCCTCGATTTGTGTGTAACACCGTAAAATCTGCTTCCATGGCCAATTTGATTTAAGGTCATGGACAATTTCTATATTTTCCCCTGACACTCCAACTATTTTCCGTTCCTCAAAATTCTTCAAGGATTTTTTGTAATTAGTTTTCTAAGAAAATACTTTTTCAAGGCTTTCGGACACTGTTGTTCTCCGTACTTCGAAACTGCCCGCACCGGATACTGGAAAATAATTTTATTAATTATTTTAGGACCCAACTAAACTTTTCTTAGTTTGGGTCTCTGGCTTTTGAGGACTCCTGCTACCTCAAATAATTATTTCTCAGTCTTTTAGTCCTCTAGAAATCCTTAATTACAAAAATGCCCTTGCCTTGTCTTACTTTCCTCATATTTACCAAAATGCCACTACCCTTTCTACTTTTGCCATAATTACCAGAATGCCATCACTTTTTATACTCTTTCTTAATTCCAACCTTACCCTTGGTTGACTTTGACTTTTTGGGTCAACTTTGACTTTTTGTTGACTTTTGACTAAATTACCAAAAAATCCTTATTATTTGACGACATTTTACATCCTAGGCCTTTTTATTCAAAGTGACCATTTTACCCTTGTCATTTAGGCCAAATGACCATTTTGCCCTTAGTCATTTCTACTTAAAATTCTCAAGACTAGGAACTTAGTCGATTATGATATTTATTTCTTCTAAGCATTTTCCTTTATATTTTTCCTTATATATGGGCCTTAGGTCATCACATAATTTACTAGTCTAGCCTTAATTCACTCTGAAGCTTAAGTTAGAATACTGAAACATCAAAATATGGCAAATTAACATTGACTTACAGCTCATTTGGGTTTACCATTCCCAATTCCCTTCGGTTGTTCATGAATTGTTCTCTGGCTAGAGGTTTTATGGAAATATCAGCCACCTAAAGATGTGTTGGAATGAATTCAACCTTGATATCTTTATCCTGCACATGATCCCTGATAAAGTGATGTCTAATGTCAATGTGTTTTGTCCGGGAGTGATGCACAAGATTCTTTGTAAGATTAAATGTGCTTGTGTTGTCAAAGTGATAGGAATTTCTTTGAAAGTCATCCCCAAATCCTGAAGTTGTTGTTTCATCGACAACACTTGAGCACAGCAGCTTGCTGCCGCTATATATTCAGCCTCTGTTGAAGATAGTGACATTGTTGACTACTTTTTGCTGAACCATGACACCAATGATCCTCTGAGGAATTGACACTGGCCACTCGTGTTTTTTCTATCAGTCTTGTATCCAGCATTATCAGAGTTTGAGTATGAAATTAATTCTTCATTGCTTCTTTTGTGATACCATAATCCAAGATAAGTAGTACCAGCTAGATATCTGAGAATTCTTTTGATATTTTCAGCATGGGATTCCTTGGGAGTAGCTTAGTAACAGGCACACATTCCAACACTAAATTGAATGTCAGGTCTGCTTGCTGTGAGATATAGCAGAGACCTAATCATTCCTCTGTATCCCTTGATATCATAATCTTTCCCATTTACATCTGCATAAAGGAGTGCTGTTGAAATCAGGAGTGTTAGCACTTTTGCATTGATCCATTCCAAATTTCTTTAGTAACTCTGATTGAGCTTTATTTATACAACCTTCATACCTGAATTTCCAGAGTTTTTAATTCAATTTTAGACCTCAATTACCCTTCTTATGCTTAATTTGAGAATTAGAGTTGTTGATTTGGATTAGTGTAATTTTGAGTGCATCTGCCATGAATAATGATATAATAGTGCTTAAATTCCATCATGAGCAATTGGTACTTCAAATATTTGCTATTTCATTTCAGGAGCTCTGAAAAAGATCATAAGGAAGCAGCTCTGGAAAGTTCACCGCAGTTAAAGTTCAATCAAGCCAACAAAGAACTCTCGGGAGAGGTTCTCCGCTGCTAATATTGCGCATCAGCAACAGATTACACTCCAAATGGAAAATAACCCGACTGGCTTTCGTGGATCTGACCCTGGATGGTTAAAATGACCTACTTAGGGTAAGTTTCGAAAGAGGAGAAGGGGAGGAGGTAGAGAACACATCCCATTCATCTTTTCATCTTTTCTCTCTACTCATACCCTAAGCTCATTCTATTTTCATCCCAAAATCCATCCATGATGCTTCAATCTTCCATGCGGAGTCCGATTTCACGCTATATGAGTAGCTGAGCATCCTTTCCCCTTGGATATGAAGATAGACCGAGTTCGAAGTGCCGAAAGGGGAGTATTAGTTTTCAATCTGCATTTATAATATGGATTACATAGTTTCTGAGTTAGGACTTGTAGTTTGTATATAAATGCTTGGTCTTGGTTAAGTCAAACTTGGATTATTTGTGTATCGAACTTTTTTAGTGTTTGACGTGGTAGGATGAAGTCTCATTCCTACCTATTCAATGAAATCATTATTGTTCTCTTCTATCTTCATAGTTGTGCTTGATTTTAGAGGCAATATTCTGTTGATTTGGATTTTTCACTTTGTGATTTCCATACACACTAAGTGTTTTTAAAGGGTTTCATGGAATGGAGTTCATTACATGGAATTCCTGACCCAGTGAGTTGTTGGGGTTTTAATTACGAAACTTAGTGCCAAAATCGATACTTTCCCTAATCTTTTGCAAACTATGATGGTTTGATTCATTTTCAGGAGGAACTTCATTATCCATAATTTACACTTCAATTATATTTTCACTGCTTTCTCTAAATCAAAAAAAAACCAAAAAGAAGTTTTGTTTTTGTAATTAGCTTTAGGTAGATAGCAATTTTGAATCAAAAACAGATTTAATTTGCAAAGCGAACCTCGTCGCAAGCTAGTAAATAGTTGTACACAAATAGCTCTAGATAGAACAACCCTAGGGTTGCACCCTGTGCAAGCCATGGAAATCACAAGTCTTTTGATCCATTTTCAAGGTCTAGACAACGATAAAGTTTTATAGTCTGTGGCTTAATCAGATCAAGGTCTTTGAGATATTTGGCTTGATTGATGAAGATGACATTCTTCCTTTGATTGATTTGAAGCCCAAGAAATAAATTCAATTCTCCCATCATGGACATTTCAAATTCTCCCTGCATCATCTTAGCAAACTCTTGGCAAAGATCATCGTTAGTTGCACCAAAAATGATGTCATCAACATAAATCTGTACAACTAACAAATTTGATTTTGAATGTTTGATAAACAAAGTTGTATCCACTTTTCCTCTAACAAAGTCCTTCTTGATTAGGAAATTACTTAACCTTTCATACCAAGCTCTAGGAGCTTGCTTCAAACCATAAAGAGCTTTCTTTAGCTTTTAAACATGATTTGGTTTAGAAATATCTTCAAAACCAGGGGGTTGTTCCACATAAACTTCTTCCATAATAAAACCATTCAAGAATGCGCTCTTTACATCCATTTGAAAAAGTTTAAAATCCATAATGTAAGCAAAGGCAAGTAAGATACGTATAGACTCTACTCTAGCAACTGGAGCATATGTTTCTTCATAATCAATGCCTTCTTCTTGATTATATCCTTTTGCAACTAATCTTGCTTTGTTTCTGACAATGATTCCAGATTCATCAAGCTTGTTCCTGAATTAATATCCATTTTGAACCAATGACTGGATGATCATTAGGCTTATGTACTAAGTCCAAAATTGAAAATTGAGCATCATTAACAAATAATTCCTTATTAACAATCATTGTCAGACAAAGCTTCCTCAACATTTTTAGGCTCTATTTTTGAAATGAAAGCTAAAAATTGAGCCTCATTAACAAATAATTCCTGGTTTGTACACCTTCATTCACCTCTCCAACCACTTGATTGATGGGGTGATTGTGGATGTATTTCCAAGCTCTTATCTGAGGAGATTGAGGATGATTATCTGATTGTTCATTTTCAAAAACTTGAGATAGTTGACAATCAGTTGAATTATCCTTATTTGGATTTTCAAAACCTTTTGAAATTATAATTTCTTCATCAACATCAAACTTTGTTTGAGGATTAATTTCAACAAATACCACATACACAGATTCTTCTACCACACAAGTTCATTTGTTAAAAAATCTAAATGCTTTACTTCTATTTGAATAACCAAGGAATAGCCTTTCATCATATTTGGGATCAAACTTACCAAGGTTATCCTTACCATTATTGTGGATAAAGCATTTGCTACCAAAAACATGCAGATGAGACAAATTTGGCTTTCTTCCTTTGAATAGCTCATACGGTGTCTTTCCTAGAGAGGGTCTTATGTATGCTTTGTTTGAGGTGTAACAGGCTGTACTTAGAGAATCTGCCCAAAACACCTGAGAAACTTGCTTTTCTATCATCATTGCTCTTGCCATATCAGCTAGCACTCTGTTTTTCATCTCAACCACTCCATTTTGCTGAGGGGTTCTTGGTGCTGAGAAGTTGTGATTGATTCCTTCATTTTCACATAAGGCAGCAAAGTCTGCATTCTCAAATTCTCCTCCATGATCTTTTCTAATGGAAATAATAGACATACCTTTCTCATTTTGGACCTTTTTGGCAAAAACAGTGAATAATTCAAATGTTTTATTCTTTGAAGCTAGGAGTATGGTCCATGTGAATCTAGAGTAATCATCAATAATTACAAGTGTGTAAAGATTTCCTCCCAAGATTTTTACTCTAGCAGGACCGAACAAATCCATATGAAGTAGTTTAAGAGGTCTTTTTGAAGAAGTCTCTGTTTTTGATTTGAAAGAAGATTTTGTCTGTTTACCCACTTTGCAGGCATCACAAACTAAGTCACTTTTGAATTTTAACTTAGGAAGCCCTTGAACTAATTCATTTCTGATTAATTTGTCAAGTTGATGCATGTTCACATGAGCCAATCGTTTATGCCACAATTAAGTTTCGTCAGCTTGACTAATTAAGCAGGAATTTGTAAAACTCTTTTCTAATTCAATAGTATAGCATTTACCGTCCCTGGGGGCTCTGAGTTGAATGTTCAGCTTTTCTTTATCAATGGGAAGATCTTTCTTGTTGATAATGAAGCATTCCTCAGAGTCAAATATCACCCAATTGCCTTTGTTTGTACTCTGACTCACACTGAGGAGAGTGTGGCAAAGTGATTGAGCTTTAATTATGTTAGTTTTCCTCTTGAATTTCCAGAGTCATAGAGTCAATTTTGGCCCATTCATGACCTTGTTATGCTTAAATTGTGATTAGGAGTTGTTGAATTGGATTAATGTAATTTTGGGGTCATATGCCATGAATAACGATATATTTATGCCTTAATTCCTTCATGAGCAAGTGATACTGCCAAAGTTTGTTGTTTCATTTCAGGACTTCCGTGCAAAAGGGCAAAGACAGCAGCTCTGGATATGTTCACCGCGGC
This sequence comes from Vachellia pachyceras, assembly GCA_025593235.1. NCBI lineage: Eukaryota > Viridiplantae > Streptophyta > Magnoliopsida > Fabales > Fabaceae > Vachellia > Vachellia pachyceras. The sequence goes on from JANTPZ010149913.1 coordinate 10,625, forward strand.
GTAAACAAAGTTCGCCACGGCCAAAGTTCATGCAAACAGACGATGAACTCTTGGGAGAGTTTCACCGCGGCTAAATCCATAGTTGGTTGCGGCGAAAATCGCGTATCAGCACCTGATTTTTACTCCAGATGGAAATAACCCAATCCAACCTTCAAGACCCGACCCAGAACGGTTTTAATACCCCATTTAGGGTAATTTTCGAGAGGAGGAGGAGGAAGGAGGCTAAGGTTGAGGCAAGAACACACACACACACAATTATAACTAATATCATTTTTCGCCGCGACGAACACTCAAATTCTCAGAGGAATTCCTCTCGGGAGTGTTACGCAGCGACCAAAAGTGACTTTAGCCGCGACCAACTTTCATTTATGAACGAGAGATACCCTCTCGGGTACCTTTCGTCGTGATGAAAAGTAAAATTTACCGCGGCCAACTTCCATTTTCATACTTCATTCACTTCATTCATACCAGTTTCATTCATATATACGCACAGGCCATACACTAACACATTCGTACACACTTACATATCTTCTTCATTCATGATCCACACTTTCATATTTATGTGAATATCATGACTATTGAAAATACTTCTCCAATTTTTAAGACCAAAGATGAAGTTGCTCAGTCAAGCGTTTTATCAATCACTTCCATGTCTGAATGTGAGGAACAACCTTCATTTACATCGCTGTACTCTAAGAATGTTATTTGTGCTTGTGAGGGAATGGGAACATGTTTGGATTGCATTGTGCTGAAATGTCTCCTACCTGTACAGCAGACTAAAAAGGAGCAGCTGATTGAACCTAGTGCAGACACCAAGACTGACTTAGTTAGAGAAGAATCCCTTGGAACAAAGGAACCTAGCGATGTTGAGAAAATTTTGGAAACTGCGGCTGGCCAGAATGAGGATCAACAGGACATCTCGAGTTATCAGGGAAGTAACCTTTACTCTCTCGAACTTCAAAAATTGATTCCTTCAGTTGAACAACCTCCCCCTTTGGATTTGAAACCTTTGCCTTCTAACTTGAAGTATGCTTATCTTGGATCTAATGATACTCTTCCAGTTATAATTGCTAAATCTTTATCTGAGAAAGAGGAAAAGACACTCTTAGCTGTTCTGAGAAAGCATAGGAGGGCATTGGGGTGGACATTGGCAGATATCCCGGGGATTAGCCCAGCTATATGCACGCATAGGATTCTTTTGAAAGATGAATCAAAACCCATTAGGCAACCCCAAAGGCGGTTGAATCCCCTGATATTAGAAGTGGTAAAAAAAGAGATCACCAAATTGTTGAGTGCAGGGATCATATATCCAATTTCAGATAGCGAGTGGGTTAGCCCTATCCATGTAGTGCCCAAGAAAAGCGGGATTACGGTGGTAAAAAATGAAAGAGATGAGCTTATACCCACGCGAGTCCAAAACTCTTGGCGTGTGTGCATTGATTATAGGAAATTAAATGACGCCACACGTAAGGATCACTTTCCTTTACCCTTCATAGACCAAATGCTTGAGAGGTTAGCAGGGAAATCACATTATTGTTTTTTGGATGGGTTCTCAGGGTACTTTCAAGTACCAATTGCACCTGAGGATCAGGACAAAACCACTTTTACATGCCCTTTTGGTACATTTGCATACCGAAGGATGCCCTTTGGGCTGTGTAATGCCCCGGGGACTTTCCAGCGCTGCATGATGGCAGTTTTTTCTGAATTCTTAGAAGAATGCATGGAAGTTTTTATGGATGATTTCACTGTTTACGGAGAGTCCTTTGAGGAATGTTTAACTAGCCTCGAAAGAGTTTTAAGAAAATGCATTGAGAAAAAATTGATCTTAAATTTCGAAAAATGCCATTTCATGGTAAATGAAGGGATCGTCCTAGGACATTTGATTTCAAAAAAGGGTATAGAGGTAGATCGAGCAAAAATTGAAGTAATTTCCTCATTACCTTACCCTAGTTGCGTGAAAGATATACGTTCTTTTCTGGGTCATGCTGGATTTTATAGGAGGTTCATCAAAGATTTTAGTAAAATTGCGGTATCTTTGTCTAAACTGTTGCAAAAAGATGTAAAGTTTGACTTTAATGACAATTGCAAGGTAGCTTTTGATAAACTTAAAGAGAGGCTTGTTACTGCACCTATTTTAATTTCCCCAAATTGGGAATTGCCCTTTGAACTTTCTTGTGATGCTTCAAATTATGCTGTAGGGGCAATGCTTGGGCAGAAAATTGACAAAGTTACTAGAGCTATAGCATATGCATCTAAGACTTTAGATCCAGCTCAAATAAATTACACTACAACTGAAAAAGAGTTGTTTGCTGTGGTGTTTGCATTAGAGAATTTTAGACAGTATTTATTGAATTCTCATGTTATTGTTTTCACTGATCATGCAGCTGTTAAGTACCTATTGAAGAAACCCCAATCAAAGCCACGATTGATCAGATGGGCTTTGCTCCTTCAAGAATTCGATGTGGAAATTAAAGATAGGCCAGAATCTGTGAACCAAGTGGCGGATCACTTGAGCCGTCTGTAGGATGATGCTAGGGGAGTGGATTCCTCTGAATTAACCTGTGATTCGTTTCCTGATTCCCTTCTTTGTGCCTTAATTGCTAAGGAACCATGGTATGCCAATATTGTTAACTATTTAGCTACCGGGTTTATTCCACCATTTATGGCTTCACCTCAGGCATTGAAACTTAAGAGTGAATCGAGGCGTTACATATGGGACACACCTCATTTCTGGAGAATGTGTAGTGATCAACTAATAAGAAAATACGTCTCAGAAGAGGAGTTCGAAACAATTATTGCAGCTTGCCATTCTATGGTATGTTGGGGGTATTTCAGCGCACGAAGGACAGCTAGGAAGATATTAGATTCAGGATTTTTTGGCCCTCCTTATTCAAGGATTCATACTTGTTCTATCGCGCTTGTGATAGATGTCAACGATTTGGGGGAATAGGTAAGCGAAATGAAATGCCTCAGCAACCACTGCTATTTTGTGAAATATTTGATGTTTGGGGGATTGATTTTATGGGACCATTTCCACCGTCGTTTGGATTCGTTTATATACTCTTGGCAGTGGATTATGTGTCGAAATGGATTGAAGCAATTCCTGCTAGGAAGGATGATGCTCAAACTATGTTGAGATTTGTTAAATCCAACATTTTCTGTAGATTTGGAATTCTAAAATCAATAGTCAGTGATAGAGGAAGCCATTTTTGCAACAGAATTATGAATAACTTGCTAGCAAAATTTGGTGTCAACC
>JANTPZ010149914.1:5862-37272 GCA_025593235.1 Vachellia pachyceras
CTGCTTCTGCACTGGTGAAGTAAAATACTCCGTTCGAAGTTATATTAAACAGAGTTTCCGGGGTTTGTTTGTAGCTGCGGATAGACGAAGAGAGAGTGTTAATGCAGATGAAGAGAGTCGTTGGAATAATTAGGAGAGTAAATGCGCGATGAAGGTTGCAGGCTTGCAGCGTTAGGTGAGAAGCTCTGAATGTTAGCTTATGGGCAGAAGCGACTTCTCTCAATAAGCTCCTACTCAACATAAGCGTTTACAAACAGAGCGAAAGAGTGAACAGTAATCCTACCGGGTTTTGACCACTGTGCGCCGCACGTTTGGACCTGCGTAAGCCTTCCCAAACACACCCAATGAAGATGGAGGTGAAAATGGAGGTGTGTGAAGAGCTATGACGGAATGGTAAAATATAGCAGATGAGATTGTCAATAGAGGCGCAACAGTTGTCAATATGGCTTCCTAGGTTGTCAATAACAACTATATGACTACTGGGTTGGATTTAGTGTAGATTGATACCTGGTCAGTTTTAGTATAGGTTGAGGCTGAGTGTGTGGGTATTAATGTGATTATATCTTGGATTTCTTTTTAGGTATGGTGCTTGAAGGGTGACCTAGTGAAATGCAAAGTATGAAGTGTGGATATTGTTGAGATGTGTTTGGGAAAGGGTAGCATGTGTGCTATGTTTTTGTGTTGTTTATGCTCTGTTTCTGATTAAGACTAATGATGGAATGCAGACGAAGGTGAAGATGCAGTGGCGAGAAGGGCTGGTGGCCGAAGGTGAGAAGGAGTTGTTAATGCAGGCAGTGATGGTTGTTAATATAGCTGGTAAGATTGTCAATAACAACTGAATGTCCTAAGGAAATATAGCTGCTAAAGTTGTTAATGACAAGTGTATGGTGCAGGTGGTACGTCATAATGGCAAGCTCGTCTATGAAAAATCTAGTATGCTTTGTTCATACAGGAGGAAAATTTGTGAGAAATGAAGCGGTTGGTTTAATGTATGTTGGGACAATTGTTAGATCAAGAATTATAGAAGAAGGTTTAAGTTATGAAGAGTTGAAAACAATGGTAACATCAATTATGGGAAAAGACAACAACAATGTTGTGATGAAGTTCATCTTGATATTTGATACAAGCACATTCGTAGACCTTGTAGATGATGAAGGACTTGAACATTTAATTAAATTCAATGGAGAAAGTGGGCATGTATATGTAAATGAAGGTTGGATACGTTGATACTCATATGGTCTCATATCCAACCATCATTTATCCAAATTACAATATATGTAAATTATGTTTTCACTTGTATACAGCAACCTATGTAAAAATTGTATATGAAGTTATCATATTATGCTTGGGTCATTATCATTATTTTCACTGGTATGCCCATGATGTTATCATTAGCAGCATATGGTGTTGTCATTAGCAGCACATGCTGTTGCCATGACCAGTGCATGCTGATACTCATGAGGACCTGGTGTCGTCAACACCAGCGCATGTTGTCGTCAACACCAGCACATGGGGTTGTCAATAACAACATCAGCGCATGGGGTTGTCATTAGCAGCACATGGTGTTGTCATTATCAGCGCATGGTGTTGTCGATTTAAGGATCACATGTTGTCAACACCAAAATGTTATCATTATAAAAAACTACTCATAACCTGGACATTATACACTTATAAATCACGACTCAATGAACACAGCAGAATTGCACGTAATAACCATTGATTAAATATGGAATTACATAATTTTTTGTACAAATAATTGTCAATGAAGATCATAAACAAGGAATTGTCAATGAAGCTCCTCGTCTAGTACAATAAACCTAAGATGCATTCTATCGCAGTTTTACATTCTTCTGGTTGACCGCTGTCCACTTTTACTTGAGCCTTTTGTGCCTTGGCCATCACTTCTGCCTTCTTCTCATCCTTTGTTTTCTTGATCCTCTCCTTAATCTCACTGTATCACACATTCAGATGATCAAATAATATATATGGTAACATGACATTATGCCATGCAACATGAAATGACAACAAAGGAATCTTAGCGAGGAGAGCCATGGATACACATCGAAGAACGGCTTCTCTAGCAGCATCTCGAACCTTCGGCTTCTCAGTTCTTTTCTTCTCAGTTCAAGTGCCAGATTGAACCAAGCTCGCTTCATATTTGCTTTATGTGCTTCAGTGCATTAAAGCTTGAATGCATAAACCAAGCTCGCTTCAGATTGAACCATAAAGCAAATGTTTAGAAACTGAATGTTTACCTAGATTAAACCATAAAGCCATGGAAGATTAAAACAAAGCCATGAGATTTCCATTAAAGCCATGAGATTTGTTTTAATCTAGGTAACATCTGTTTAGATTGTACAAAAGAAAGGCATATAATATGCTTGAGCAATTTCTAAGTTTCAATCTTGTCACACAAGTAGTTAAAAGCAAACTTGTGTACCAAAAGAACTTTTTAGTTGAAGCTCAGTCATGGTTGCAAGTCCAGTGCAATTTCCACGTTGAAGCGTTGGACTGATGATTTATTATTAGTAGAAATACTATGCAACAGGTTTAACAAAAAAAACAAAGAAATACCATGCAACAAGTGCTAAATAAAGTCAATCTTTTTAAGCAATATTGCGCTTTTGTTGATACAACCAATGTGAAAAATCCTCAATAATAAAAATGAAAAAGCAACGAACATGTAAATAAATAAAACAAAGATTTGGGAGAAAAATTAACCAGAGCCTGTTCCTCCTGCAATTGAATGACAGAGAACAAAACCTTCAAGACTATCACTGCCATCTGCTTCTCTGTCAATCATGTCCATTATGTCTTCTTCAACATTTTTTCCCTGGCCAAACATTTACAACCTCGTCAAATAAACATGCACTTCATGTTAATGGTAAAATATGTGGAAAGCCAAGCATAAAGACAGGGTAATGCCCATCAATATTGTCCCTAATCCCTAACAGTGATAATATAATAGGGAGTGACTTATCAGAATTGTTAACAATTTTTACAGTGTTTTTAGGATCATAATTAGTTAACTGTTTGCAAAATGTTTCAGACATATATGCCTGCATAAAATTGCTGAAGTATAAGAAGGTAATCAGTATTGGTCCTAGAAGAAGACAAACTAATGCTTGTAAATGTCATTCTTGGAGAAACAATAAGATCTCATGTCATGCCAGATTGCATGGCATCATTATTGCAAGATAAATTTTATTTTGGTGAAAAAAGGGAAGTCCTCTTTCCAAAAAATGCAAAATATATATTCAGTTATTCACCATTGTTAGGCTCCAAGTTCCAACAACCCTTTGGTATCAGTTAGTCCCAGTGTTTAGTCATATTTATTAACAAGGAAGTACAAATTCTAGGAAGCTACATAAGTTTGGAGAAGGCTAGAAGCCTTAAAGGACAATACAAGTCTAACAATATAGTATAGTGATGAACCTGATGATAGCCACTGGCCCAATTGTTCCCTGCGCCCCCTCCATGATCTGACACAAAGATGTTCTCATGATTGTACAGATTCCTGTAGTCGCCATTCTGAATTCCATTGATCACTCTTGGATCCAAGTCAATCAATAAAGCTCGTGGTATATAATGCTGATCATCTGCTTGATAGAAAAACACATCTTTCCTATCACCTCCCTGCAACATTTTGACATAATAAGAGTCAATCTTCCCTCGTTGGATAATGATATTGCTAGAAATTCATCCACCAATCTCATCATCTCACCGCTTCCCACCATGAATTAAATGACGACTAACATTAAAACAGAAACCAAGAAGACCTTAGTAGGGCACTGGAGTATTATGAATGTCAAAAGAAAGGATATCTGTCAACATGTTCCTCTAAGAGTACAAGTGTGTAACATTATTTACAACCCTTTTGCTAACTCAGTCGAACCAAACATGGACCCAGTTCATATTTCGATTTCATAGTTTGCAATCCGTTAAAAAACAATCAAACTAAACGAAAACTAGAACTCAGTGATCTCTAAATGCATCTGCACCACGGCCAGCCTACAATTCACTTCTACTTTAGAAATCTACCTTAGCAAGTAACAAAGATTTGTCCAATAAAAATTGAAATAATCAAGTGATCGACAAATATGCTTAAATTCCTAGTTAAAATTAAAATGGAATTCCCTTTCCTTTCTTCCTCCTCATTCTCTTTGTAAAAGGAGCTGTCATTAGCAAGTGTGGAACAGAAAAAAGTGCGCAAGTGAGAGAAAAGGAAAAAAACCTGAGTGGCGAAGTCTTCAAGCATGCCTTCTTTGCTGATGCCGTGCTCGAGGCAGAGCTGCTTCTAGAACTCCATGCCGATATGATTGCCACATTGTCCGACTTGGAGCGTGATGATTTCTCGCGGCATGTTCGGGTTTGGAAGCAATCAAAAAATTGGGGGAAAACTCTCAATCAACAAGGGTATAATGGTCTTTTCCCTTCACAAATTAATTCCCCAATGGTACCTTGGGACCTGTGGATAAATATTTTTAACTTTGGGACCTTTTGATAAATTTGTCTCTTATTTGGGACCACACAGTAAATCTCCCAAGGATAAATAGTGTAAGCTTCTCAGGGTGACGTGGTCAAATTGTGTCCAATGAAATAGGAAGAAATACATGTCTAGATAAGATAATTTGTATTTAATTTAAATGATGGTTATAAAGAAAATTAAATATTGTTATATTTTAATATTATCAATTATATTTTATTATTTTAATATGATCGGTTTGATCCGAATTGATCCACCAACCTTTGAACCACCTTTTTTACCGATTTAGTGTCTCGTCTAATTTTTTTAACATTGTTTATGTTTTTCTTATCTCCTTTATCCCACATTCTATATCATCCCTTATCCTCTTCATATATAGGGTTTTACTTAAAAAATACATCTATAACATATTTATTATTCTTAACTAATTTTAATTAACAGTTTTTTTTTTGTGTAATTTGGGAGTTGTTCCTTAAAAAAAATTGAATAGGGGAGGAAGTATATCATCAGTGGTTGGTATATACTATATACATATGAAATCTTGTTGTCGGCCAAAAAAAAGGAAATCATGTTACAAGTGACCATTTTGGTGAACCTCAATTGGCTCGTGTGATTAGAGGCTAGTACGTGTGCTTTGTTAGCATCTTCTAGCCAATTTATCCTCCCCACAAACGCCAACAACATCGTCTTCTTCACACCCCTTCTGATTCCCCTCTCATGGTTCAACAGACCACCCCACTTCCCCTCCCAAACAACATCACCAAGCTTCCTATCACCCCACAGATCATGACTAGTACTAGAGAAACATAAGCCGATCGGTAAGCTTGGTTCGGTCGGTTCGCGCCGAGCTCGTTTGATACTCGGGTGGAGACACAAGTGGCCAGTGATTTACAGAGAAAAGCAACTAATCTAGGTTTAGCACAATGGTTATCACTGATACTTCTTGTTTAGGGTTTTTTAAGTGACCGGAGATCAATATGAGAATCTCATAGCACCACCATTCTAGGCATGTGTTGAGACAACATGAACAACTAAGCTTTATAAGTCTAATCCAATCCTTAATTAATACTCTGATCCCACCAGCCTCCTCCTGTTGTCCACCTGCTTTTTGCTTGTTGGTTTTCGAGGATTATAACGTAAATGGCTAGCAGGAACACCAGAATCAGCTCGGTTATCCAAACCGTCATTGAGATTCCCATCATCCCCATTGATCTTGAGAGAATTATGGTGATGGGTATGTGAAAATCAAGTGCTATAACTGAACAAAACATAGTAGGAAGAGCCATGTTTTGTGAGCTTAAGTAGGATTTCAAGGGACCAAGAAATTAACGAGGTGGCTAGGAAGTCAGGAATGAGGTAGGAGACGAATTTCTTGGCCACAATAGAAACATCTTTTTTGTTGGGCGAAACTAAGCATGATTTTGTGAACGCTGAGCCAAAAGAAAGAGATCGGAATTGTTACCAAAATCAACATGATGTTTGTCATGAGAGGGGTTTTGTGGAGGAGCTTGAAGTTTCTGGTTCCATAAGCTTGTCCACAGATGGGTTCCATGGCGCCGGACAGACCGTAGAGGACGAAGAAGCCGGTGACGTTGGCGAACGTGGAGCCGAGGGAACCGCCAGCCTATCTTAGATCCCCGAGACGGCCAAGAAATGCGGTGGTGATGGCCGTCTTGGCGAAGAAAGCCAGATTCGTGACCACCAAAGGAAGGGTTTATGCGGCCTTGAAGCTTCAGCTCTGGAACTAGGATCTCCATGGTTGTCTTCTGATATTGATAGAGCAGTCATTTTTGCTGAGCTACGTTCTTGGGTGTTTCCTCATGAATCGGTTAAGTGCAAGACATGGAAAAGGCTTTATATAGTAAATATGTCTATATAGACAACTACTTGCTGTGATTGTGAATGCTGAGATCTTGTGACTTTGTTTAGTACCAAGAAAATCAATTTACAAACTTAATCTTCTAGAAGCCACAAGGCCTTTGATTTTTCAGTTCATTGTTCTTGGGAAATGTGTGTCCCTAATTGGACATTCTTCACAAAATTACTTGTTGCGAAATCCGAGACAAATTCCAAAATGTCTTAATAAGGCTTTTATTAATCAATATACTGCTTTAAATAGTAACAAAAACTCAAATAGAGGACTATATATTGTGGGAAATATTTCCCAAAATGCTGATGAGTAAAAATTATACACATTGTTTTCGGAAATGATTTTGAACTAGACAAAATATTCTTATATAATTATATTGTAAATCGTAAAATAATGACTGAAAAGTCAGATTGGGATTTCAAAACGTTAATCCAATGCAAGTTGAAATAAAACTCTTCATATATACACTACTAGAAAAGTGTGATTTAGCGACGGAAAATGGCTATTTTCCATCACTAAAACGAGGGTCGCTAATATTTTCCGTCGCTAAATGAAAATTTTCTGAAGGAAACTAACCATTTAGTGATGGATTTTTCCATCGCTAAATGGCATCTTTCTAGTAGTGATATTTATCTTCTAATCTGTATAATTACAATTAAGAATTAGATTAGGGCTTCAAAACACCAGCCAAACAAGCCTTTAAATGTTTAGTTTTTTAATTGGAAAGCCATCATATCGTCTCTTGTCTTGCGTGCCTTCCTCCATTGGTGAGAAGATTAGTGACCAGTGCTCTTGTGAGATACAAAACTCCAACTAGTGTAATTTTGAACAAAATTATGAAGCCATGCACTACATCAGAAGCTCACTCTCTAGTCTCTCTCATTAATTTCTGAAGACTTCATTGTTTTGGACCAAACAGAAAGAAGACTGTTGTAAACTATAAATAGTTTTGTCATGAGGGTATTGATCATTCATCGTCCCACCAATGGAGGAAGGCACACAAGACAAGAAAGAAAGTGAAATGGTTCATACTAGTTAGAACGGTTTCATTGAATGTGAATCCTGAACTTTTATTTTTTTTCGGTTGCATTCAATATTCTAAAATATTATTGATAAATTCAACATTTTAAAGTATTTTCCATGTGTGTTAAACATCTTAAAGTATCTTTTAGTTCAATTTGAAAGTCAGTAATTTAGGATGTTGGATACACCAAAGAACAACTTAGAATGCTAGACACATCTTAAAAAATACTTTAGAATACTCCTTTTTTTTTGTCAAAAATAATTTAGGATACTCAATGAAACACAAAACATTTTATAATATTGGATCCTTGATGTCTTCAATAAAAAAATAATTTAAGATGTATGCAGTTTATCTTTTAACTAATTTAAGTCATATCACCCATACAGTAAAAGTTTGTTTTTTAGATAAACGATTCATGTATAACTTTTGACTCTTTTCACCTGTCATTGATTTTAAGTGAAGCATTTTGGTAAATACTTTACAGCGTAATATTTGGAATTTTTTACTGTTCAAAGCATACAGATAAACAAGACATCTGAATTTTGATAAAAAAAAAAGCTGTCAATAGTGTTAGAAATATACTAATAAACACACAAGTTGAAGAAAAGTTTGTTGCATTTTATAAAGTTGTCAAGAAAATTTGTTTAATTTTAATCTTTATCTTGAATAAAATTCCACAATAAAAAACATATTTTTTGCTCTAATAAGTACAAGAAAGGTATTTTTGATATAAAGAAATTAATTAATACTTCAAAAAGTTTTACAGAGTAATAACTTAGATTTTCTAACTTAGTACATGAAGTAGGGAGTAGTCCTTCAAGACAAGTTGAAGAATCAAAGCAAAGTTTGTAGCCTGCTTTAAATATAGATTGATTCTCTTGGTTGATTCCGAGCGAGTTAGGCTTGAACAGAGCAGTGTTAGTTATGGCTTTAATATGCATTAATTAGAATAAAGGGAAGGTTAGAAATTCTAGAATTCTTAGGATATAGGTTGAAATTTCAATTTTTGATGTGAGAGGAATATTTAAAACAAACCAAATACAAGATACAGATATATATATAGAGAGAGATCATATTTTAGATGCGAAACATTCTAATAACAATTCTAGGAAAGAAGGAAAGAATGATTACGAAGAATTTTTACCCGTAGTGTGAGACTTCAACACAAACACAGTATCTAAAAAGATTCTAAGCAAATACTTGAGGGTGATGATGAAAATAGAAGTTTAACAGAGTGGTTAGGGATTCTAAGCAAATACTTAATCATGCTTTTGGTTGTTAGGGATCATGCACTATCAGAAAAATATCATTTAACGATGACAAATTCGTCTCTGAATAGCTATTTTCCATCGCTAAAACGAGGATTTTGTTAAATAAAAATTTTCTGATGGAAAATAGCCATTTATCGATGGATTTTTATGTCGCTAAATGACATTTTTCTGATGGTGATGTTAACAAGACTTTGGTGGGTTACCTATCAATTGGAGACGACCCTGCGAGTTTGTACGTGGTGCTATCGTATAACCCTGCGAGTTTATTCGTGGTGCTAACATGTAAAAGGATTCTAGTTTTCCCCCCTTCAAACGCAAGTATTCTTTTTTTTAGGTGAAATGGGAAACCCAGCCCGCCCGGTATCCGACGCCTATTGGCAACCGACTAATCTGGACTCAAATGGGAGGAATGTTGCCCACATAGGAAGGGTTCACCCTTCGCCCAACAAGAGCGCTTCCCGAGAAGGCGAGCCCACTTACCAACTACTTGTTGCTTAGTATTCTTTTATTATGGGTAATCTCTTTTGAGGCACTGTGATGTATTATATATATGTCTACATCTTCTAGAAATGATTCAAACATATATAGAGCCATTATATTGCAAAGGACCAGTCCCTTTTATTTGATATATCCAAACCCCTTTGTTTACTGGTTAAGAGTTTTGATACTTATTTATCATTTGCCTCTTTTGGGTGTGATTTTTTTTTTTGCTATTGGGCTTCAACACTGCCTATCTTGGTGGGTTTTTAAATCCTTTGTTTATGTTGAAAAAAAAATGATGTGCAAACTTTTTACACAAGTTTATTGGAATATGTGGAAAGCCATGTGCATGCCCATCCAATTAGATGATCCCAAAACCCACAGAGTAGGCATTGCTTTCATCTCCACTTAGAATTTCCACTCTAAATGAATAAAGAATTAGATATATCCACTCTAAATGAATACTACCTTAAGTTGGTACGAGGGATTTGGAAGGTAGAAGGGTAAGAGAGAGAAAATTTTTATAAGTTGAATTTAAAAAAAATTGGGAAACGGGGTTATAAAATTTTAATAAAGATAATATATAGGTTAAAGTATAATTTTAGTCCTTTATATTTGTGTTAAGTTTCACTCTAGTCATTTAAGTTTAAAAAGTACACTTTCAGTCCATCAAATTTAACGTTATTAGTTTCTCTTAACGGAAATTATTGATTCATCAAACTTAAGTGATATTACACTCACGTGACTGAACAACAGAACATGTTCTTCGACAGAACATTGAACGATGCTTGTTAACCCTTTTTATTGAGTTCTTCAACGATCAGAACATTTCCTTCGCTAATACCGACAAGAATAATAGTAGCAAGAAGAAAGAGGGGCAGAGGGATAAAACGAATTTAGGACTCAAGTTCAGATATGCCGTTTCGGAGCATTCCAATTCACACTGCAATCCTTCAATAGAGAAAAGAACCCTAACGTAAATATAAAGGATTAAAAGTGAAATCTGATGTAAACATAAAGGACTGAAAATGCACTTTTTAAATTTAAAGGACTAAAGTGAAATTTGACGCAAATATAAAAAACTAAAAGTATACTTTAGCCTAATATATAAGATAAAAGAGAAAAAATAATTACAAAATTTTAATCCCGCTTCTCTAATTTTTTTTTTCAAAAAAAATTCCACCTCAAGAAGGTCTATCTCTGCCTTTTTTTGTTAGCCTCAAGTTATCCACCACCACCACTAACAGTGACTAACCACCTCGCCATCGTAGACTTTTCAAAGGGGCTTCAGTGTTGGCCATGAAACTCCCTCCACAACATACCATCAGTGATCAAACATCTGAGTAGATGTTTAAGGAACCCATCTAAGTGTAAACTATTAAGCTATTCAAGACAACCTTGTTGCTACTATATATTTACAATAATCCATTTCCAGAGTGCAAAGACTGTTACTCCATTCATCTTTAAGCAAGATCCATTTTGTAATCAAATTTCTTCATTAAAGTACGTGGATATTATATTAAAGGCGAGAGGGATTATTAGCTAATTGAACTACATCGACCTGCTTAATTTTTGCACGACTTCACCGTGGCGTTTGTGTGTCACCCACTAGATTATTTATTCTCATCATTCTCAGTTTCAATTAATTAAAGATGGACATGTTCTTCATCAAGTGCTAATTCATGATGCCCAGTTGCACAAAGGCTTAATCTCAGTTTGTCCCCTCCCCACTTTCCAATCCTGCTTCAATCTTAATTTCATAAAGAGAGGTCATATGCCTGTTGGTATAAAAACAGAAGAAAATCATGCAATTATAAATTCATTAAATTGATAGAAAAGAAAAAAAATCTGGAAAGAAAAATCATGTGTGTGTGTGTGTGTGTGTATAACCATCAGCTTTTGATTTTTTTTATTTAAATCATAGACGTATGTGCCTTTTCATGATCTTTTTTATTTTCATAAAAATAATACCATAAAACTCATGGACAGTGGCTGTGACATATTATTATAAAATTGTTGGGGGTGATGGAGGTGCACCTCTTGGATTTGTCAAGAACTTGCAGATTTGTTTGCACACACACAAATTTTTAATAACTATTTTTCTATATTATTTAAAAATAAAAGGAAAGACAACACAAACTGAAAAACCTAAGATGCTAATAACATCATTACTTAGATGACAAGGTATTCGGACATTAGAGATATGTATTGCATGTGACCTATTACAATTTCTTTTTTGGGTTAAAGCTATATTTGGTCCATGTATTTTATCTTAATTTAGATTTTGGTCTCTAGAGTTTAAAAGTAATGATTTTGATCTATTAAATTCACTCTATTTAAAACTGTTAGCCCCTATAGTTTTAAAATGTCCATATACCTTTAACCAATCTTAGTTTTGATTCCAATACTTTGAATAGATTTTAGTTTTGGTCTTTGAACTAATTAGTGTTAATTAATTCCATTAAATATCAAATTTCTTATGAAACTATGGGGACTAAAACCATATGTTTAAAACTCAAAGAATCAAAACCAAGATAAAAAATACAAATAAAAAAGAAGCTTAAAACTACGTGGACAATCATGCAAGAATGTATTGTTTCCGTGCTATCTTGTTCAATTATGAAGCCATTTCATCATAATTAAGGGAGTCGGTGACATATAAACAAAATTAATAGTATTAAAATCATGTTGAGGTCTTTTTAAAATTATAGGGACTAATAGTTTTGGACAGAGTGAACTTGATGGATCAAAACCACTACTTTTAAATTTTAAAGACTAAAACCAATTCTGGATAAATTATAGAGACTAAAAGTGGGTTTAATCCTTCTTTTTTTAACCACAACATGGGATATATATAATTATATTATCTTCGATCCTTAATATAAGAGTTAGATAACTAATTTGAGTAATTTAATAAAATTAATTAAGTTACTTATCTATAATAAATTAAATGTTTGATTTTTTCTAAAGTACTCCATTTCATGTTGACCATCTTTTGGTTGAAATCCCTTAATGTATGCAATCGTTGGGGACGACACTTTAGGGAAAATATTGTAAATTTGGAAAAAAGAGTAGGCTAGGATATTATATTTAGAATAAAATCTAATCCTCAACTAATTATTTTATTAAATACTGAAAGTAGTATTACATGTAATTTGAAAAATGCACTATATTGTTCGTTTTGATTCTTCAACTCATATTTCATAATAGGAAAAATTAGTCTTTTAGTCACTTAACTTTTGGTCTTGACTTTTATTATATATGATTTATTTTCTAAAATATATGAATTAAATTATAAAATGATTGTATATGTCAATATTAGATGCATCAATTATAATACATTCATTACTTATAAAATTTAATTTATATATCAAGGGAAAATAAAAATATTAAATTGTATGAATATCATTAAATGAAACTTATATTTTCAACAAGTCAATATTGTTATAAATATATTAAATAAGTGGATGTCCATGAACTCTTGACATTCTACATCATAAATGCTGCACATAAATTGTTAATGAGAAACTAAAGAGTTATTCAATGTATGAAGAGTCACAATTAATATTCAACTGTATTAATTGTACTATTAATTGTTCATGACCCTTGAAGGTCATTCTCAGAAGCTTATAAATAGGGCTTTGTACTTGATGAATCGTGAACACAGAGAAAATGAATAAGAATTGCATTGCTCTCCCATTTCCTCTTCTCTTATCCTCTTCTCACTTATCCCAAATTATCTTACTTTTATAACAAATATAAGTTTTTGAATCATAATTCACGCACAATTATTATATTCTTTAAAGTGATTTTGAAATCATAACTTTACATTTATTGAAAAATGTTTTAAAGAAGGTGTTTAATGCCACTTGGGTTACCAAACCCCAACCGCATAAGTACTAATATATAGTTTTATATATAAGTCATTTTCAACATATTTTTTTTTAGAATTAAGAAAGCATTAAATCTCATTAGAATTTAATATTGTGTATGAAAAAAATTTAATCACTTTTGAACTTTACTCTATTTAATATACATTGATTTTCTTGAAGAGTACAAAATTTACATGTCAACGAATGAAGTGTAAAGTTATATATTCGCGTGTGTGAAACTTATAAATACAATAAAAAAGTCTTCTTTGTCCGCCTCACACATAGTATAGTATTCCTCTAGAGCTATTTATTGATCAAAGAAAGAAGAATTTTTTTTATCTTATTTATAAATTATATTTCATTAAATTTTTATACAAATTGATAATTTTAAGATATAGTCATCAATCAAATTTAAAAAATTTTAAATTGAAAGTGATTTATAAGTAAGGAGGATCATTTGTCAAAGAAGTGAATTAGGTGTCGGGATGGAAACGATGGAAGGGGCCAATTAAGGCGACGACCAAAAATTGATTCCAATCAGAAGCGTCCAGTCACATGTGTACATAATTTTGTCGCTTCTGCGAGAGGAATCTTACCATTAAATTAATTTAATCCCAACCCATTCTCTTTAATTTAATCACTCCCATGTGATCTTGAGTCTTCCCTCGAGGAAATATTATGCTTGTTTGGAACACCGTTTCTCCAACGATATACGTAAGTCGAGACAAAACCATCTCGAAATCTGTAAAATCCATCTTGAAATCTATAAAAACCATCTCGAAATCTGTAAAACCATTTTGAAGTCAGTAAAATACCTCAACTCTTTTCTTCCAACGAAATTATCAAACACACCCATTTATTGAGTTTGGCGCTAACCATTCAACTTCAAACTCTGGCTTATTTGTATTTGTGATGATGTTATTAAAATACGTTTATGTAAGTTGATATAAAATTATTTTTCACATTTTTATCTCATATAATATACATCATGTTGAAAAAATCGCTTTCACCTCTAATCCAAACATATACTTTATGTAAGCTTCATTCCTTGTCCTATGAGTTAATGTAAATATTCATTTAGTTCTATTCATAAGTTACTTTTAACATGTCTTATACTCATTAAGGGAAATTTTAAACTTCATTAACTCTGTTATGAAATTCAACAACTTTCTCACTTACCATGTTTAAAATACATTTCAACATATAAAACAAAGTTAACACAATAATAAATAAACGATAGAGTTGTACATTTATATAAAAAATTTAACGAGATAACCTGTAAATATGATAAAAAATTCGTTCCTTTTCTGTTACATAAATAGGATCAGAGGAGTGACCTTCAACTTTAAATCCTTCTTAAAACATTATTAAGTAATAAATATGAATATTTGTTTTTGCATAGATTCATATTTTGGTTCCCATGAGGTGAGGTACTAATTCTTTTGTTAGATTTAACTCATTAGTTTATATGAAAAAATATTTAATACATATTGAAACCATCAATACATCTTATAGAAAGGATAAAAATACTTCTAAAAATGTATAAAATGGACAAGTAATAGAGACTAGAGTAATATATATACGGTATATGCTTCATTCCCTCGTAAATATAGTCCATTTAAGCATTTTGGTTTGGTTCTAAATATAAAATTTCATACTTTTTTATCCCATCTATTAATTATTTATATATTTATTTTTCATAATACCCGTATTTATTGGGACATTTTAATCTCTACATTTTAGATTCTTATTAATCATTAAATGATAAAAGTATTTTTAGAGAAAGGGACATACTAAGATTAAGTTCCTTATATCTATTATATTAAATTCTTCAATCATATTTAACCAGGTGTTCTATTTTTGAAATATTTTCATTTAACTATAAATCAATGTGAAAAATAGGATAAATGACCGTGTATAATTGAAGAACTTAACATAGTAGATATAAGAAGTTTGATATAAGTTTTATCTTTTTAACACAAGACAAATCTTATATTAAGTTGTTTTTATCCGTTAAGTCAAGTTCAATAGTAAATTTACAAATGTAGATGCATTTTTTACATATAACAACATCAAAATAATAAGTATTAATATGAAAATTTGGAAATCGAGTCAATACAAAAATTTATTTCGACAAAAATTTACAATCATTCCGTACAAGAAAATCTAAACTACCAATATCAAAATAACAAGTAACAACAATATTACCTACTTTTTTAAAATCTAAACTTTATTTTTGGGATCGAAAGAATTGCACTAAGTAGATTATGGAAAGGAAAATTACATTTGAATTGAAGTGCTACTTCTTAGACACACACAAACACACAAAACTCTACAAAATGCATGCTTTCCCTTATTACAAAATGCATTAAATCTTATTTGAATTCAATACTTATTTTATTGCTTTTTCTGATCATACCCTCCTTCAACTACCTACAATACAACTATGTAGCATTCTATCTATAAAAATATTGGATAAATATGCGTATTTAAGTCCATTTGAAATAATTTGTTACATTAATTAATGATTTTATCATCATATGCAAAACTCAAACAACAAAAAGAATTAAAAGGGATGGAATATAAATTAATGGTCAATTTGCTGAATTTAAAATAGTTTTCATAAAAGAATTGTAATAGTTAGGACATTAAAAGTTGATACAGTTAATAAGGAATTAATTCATAACCTACAACAAAATTCATTAGTTTAAATCTTATCGATGATGTCCACTGCTAGCCTTTAACTTATCTAATTGTTTCATTACTAAAAAAATTGTACTTGTAATTATAAATAAATAATTATTATGTTATTATCCTTCTTCGCTCTAGAAATTTAGCGAAAGATTTGATTCAAATATATTATCTTGAAGTTGAGGAAATTCAGATCCTTCTTCAGGAGCCTTATACATGTTACTAGCTAGGACCCTACACTTATGGGTTTTGATCCATCCAAAGTCAATGAGACATTTATTAATTTCATGCTTAAGACCAGATATTACGGGGTTTTGCCTATCTTTCTGGTGTTTTTAATCAGTTTTAGAGTAGAAAAATATAGTTTATTGATTAATTCAAGGCTGAGGCAATATATAAAATAATAGTAATGATATAGATCACATAAATATATTGGAGACCATGATTTAGATGTAGACTTACGAAAAGACAGAACTGATAGTCACGTTCGAATCCAATGTATCACTATTATATATGCTGAATTTAAGGCCTTAACTAGTGGTGCTAATTAATCCCTTATAGTAACGACATAGTGATATATAGTAGTAGCACAGTATATTATTATGTGTTTAATAAACCCGTGAACGCAACGTTGGTACGACTTTGAATAAATGAAAACCAAAGCTGGCTTCTGCCTGCAACTTCGAGAGCAGACAAATTGACTCTATCCTTTCGATCTTCTGAAAGTCTCAGCAGTATTGGTGGGCCCACTGAATAATTATTTAATTAATAATCATTGATCAGGAATCTCTGGGTTTCAAATATCTCTATCACGTTCACTAGCATGAGAGAAATTAAATGCTATAATCACCATGTAGTTTCAATTGTCTTGAGTTTTTTTTTATCTGCTATATGTGTGTGTCTTTATTCAGATCAAATGGAAAAACTATGTCTGATTAGGGTTTTAAAGTAAGACTTTGTTTTGTTACTCTGAACTCGCGGAAGGAACCCACACACCCATTACACTCATAGAGGGTCGAACATGTAAAATGTTTAAGACTTATATAAGGAGGTTTTAATTATCAATTGAGCTAAGCGGCTACAAAACTTAACGATAACACAAGTTTAGAAGCAGATTAATATATAAAAACGTGGATAAAATAGAAGAATATAATATTTGCAAATTTGAATACGAGACAACCCGTATGTATGATTGCCTAGCATATTTCTCTGCAAAGGATTAATCATCTCGGCTTATTGATCAATTAATTACTTCATAACAGAGAGAGAGAGAGAGTTGATATCAGATGAAAAAATTCACAATAATTATTTTAATTTCGTGTCATATTAATCATGAAGATCAATGACGGCGTCATAAATTTTCAAGTTTTAATATATGGATTTTCCTTCATCGTCAATATATATTAGTAGTATAAACAGTAAAACGTATGGATCATCCAATTAATTATGGCTTTTTCCTTCACATAGAGAAATCCAACGTTAGGAATAGGAAGTCCACGTAAATACATTATAAATTGAGGAACCTTACGGTGTGAAGAAGAAACCGATGGTTTCTTCCCTTAGTGTCAGATCAAAAGTTGTAAATATATATTTTACAGCTGGGTCTAAACTTACAACAGTCACTATGCATCTTCTTTATGATTTAAAGAAAAGGCATTCACTTCTCAAACCTAACAAAAATGGTAAAATCTTGTCAAAGTTGTTTATAAATCACACATGAACTCTCTCTCTCAACCAATGAAAATCTGTGTTGAGTGTTGACTGTGGTAAGAGAATATATATGTCTATATAGTATATACATAGAAGAAGTCAGAGATTAAAATGAAGATAGGTATGTAGATAGATATATGCTAGATATATAGTTTTATATATATATAAGAGGAGAGGTTAACGTCAACAGTAGTAGCGCGGGGCTTATATAATTGAGGAGGCTTTTGGCGATTCCTAGTTTAATTTTGTCATTATGTGGAGGAAAATGAGGCATGTAGATCTGTGATTGGGGCAAAATGAGCATTTGTTGGCCTTCATTAACGACTTCGTATTTTCATATATATATATATATATAGATATATTCACGTGTGTACTTTACATGAAGCATATATATATAGATTTGATTTGTGTGCGTCAATCACTTGATAATCTGCTGCTATATAATTAGCTGCATCATTTAAAATTGGAGTCAATTGTGGGAGAAGAAAAAAGAGAAGCGACGTAATTGACGCCAAGTGTGGGGAGAAGAAGATCTTAACAGTAAAAACTAGCAAAGTAGCAATAACCTAAGCCACTAGTATCATTAATATTTCCTGTAGTCCACCATATATCAGTATCTAACCTAAAAGTAAAACCCTAGGCTTTTTGAGAAATGGGCTAGAGAGAGAAATAAAGGGTTGGGATAGCTAAAATGCTTGATGAAGGCTTAAGATTTTGGCATTTTGCATTCAGCGTGGGTAACAGAAAATGATTACGTCTTGAGGCTTATATTACCTAATACTTCCTGATTCAAATTATAAGACAAGTGTCAAGTAATTCACATGAATTAAGAAATATTAGGTATGAAATTCACAGTTTCCTCCTAGCTACCTCTCTTTGTCAGTAGATGAATACATACACATAGTTGGACTGTGTGTGTGTGAGCGAGTATCTGCATGCCGAGCTGAGTATTAGACGAAGTTAAGAGAGCAGAAGAGGGTATATTAATATTTAAATGGGGTTTTAAGGGATAGAGGTGGGGATAAGACTTAGAGTTGAAGGAACATGCAAGAGAGAGAGGGCATCTTGTGGGGAGTGCATGGGTTTTAGGGCCGACAGGGAATTGAATGGTGAAATGTGTCAGAGTCCCTCTGCGTCATTATTCATTTGGTGTTGCTTTTGCTCTCTCTCTCTCTCATACACTTACGCAAAGACACATGAAAGGTATAGAGATTGGAGTTAGAGAGAAGCTAATTAAGAGGGTGGAATTGAAGGAAGTGGTGGCCTAAGCGTGCCTTCTCTGCGTGTCAGCGCAAACCACGCGTCTTTTCCTCTCTTCTCTCCCACCTCGCCACTCTGTATTATGCTCTCCCTCTCTCTCCCACATTCACCCCAACTTCCATCTTCATTTTTTCCGACAACTACTCCCTCTTCTTCAGCCTCATGTTGATATAAAGGTCACATAACTAATTTTTGAATCAGAAACAGAAAGAGTACTTTCACAATGACTAACTCCATAATTTTGTCCAAAAACAAAATATGTATGAAGAAACACTACTACGGCCGGCAATAGATTTGAGTAACTATCAAGGGGAAAAAAGATTGATTAAGGAGAAGTGAGAGGTAGGCTTTTTTTGTTTTGGGAATGGACTAATTAATCAAAGAAAAGGGAGATTTAGTCTCAGATCCCAAATAAACAAAATATTTAAGAAATGGTCCCATAGAGAAAAATATTTAATGAGATGTCCCATTAACAACATGATGTCCTTGTATTGACAACACCATGTGCTGTGTTAACAACACCTCATGTTGTCAATGGAACCTCTCATCAAATATTTTTTTACTTGTGACCATTCCTTAAATGTTTTGTTTATTTGGAATCTGAGACTAAATCTCCCTTAAAAAAAGGGCAGTGGGAAGAGAAGAGAGTGGGTGCGCACAATTGGGATGTTGGTAAGTAGAAGCAAGTGTGATTACACCTTACAGCTATTTGGCCCTTTTCCTGCTCTTGTCAGTCTAACACATACATACATGAACACATCACTTTGCCTTCCCTTGCCATCTCGAGTCTTGCGCTGTTGTCTCTTTATCCTAAGGGTCTGTTAAAAGACACTGTAAACAGTGACATGAAAGCTCTTTCAAATATAGGAAGCCGTGGATTTGATATGCCTATTTTTTAAATGTTTGCTCTTCTAAATAAAAAAAAACCTAACCCATGCATGACCAGAACTTTATATATACATGCCTTAGCTTTCTCTCTGTGTGTGTAACTACTCAAATTAATGGTTGCTGTGAGTTGCGAGTCTCATCTCATGCTCATCATGGCTGTGCACATTATAGATTTGTGGAAACCCTTGAACTTGCTATATATGCTTGTCTCCTGCAACTCTAGGTTTTCTTTCAAAGCTACCTTACAGGTTTCACTCTCTGCACTAACTGAAAAGCTCTGAGCTATAAACTTAGATATGGCGAAGGTGACAGGAATAGACCCGAAAGAAACGGGGGGGGGAGACACGTGTCGTGATAACAGCAAGTGGACCTCAACCTCAAAAATGGAATTTGCACACTACTCCAAATGCTGCATGTGGGTTTCATAGAAAATTGAACTCCCCCCTCCTCCCCCATACATGACAGATAATTTGACACAGTCCCGTTTTAATTATGCCAGCTATTACCTTCCATTTTTTATAAAAAATCTCCCATACATAATATACCGCCCAGCTCTTCTTCCTTGATTAATTTCTGTTTCTTCATCGATCTTTGCTAATTCGGTCAATTATTAGCTAACCTCCAAAACATAAAACAAACATTTAACTGATACCTTAACCCTCCCACATATAGCTTACAAGTTACAACCTATATATGACCATCCATATATGTTCTCCTTTCCTAATTACATTCTATAATATTTAACTTCATGTCTCAACCAGTTGAGCAATAACTCATAGCCCACACAACCTACGTATTACGCAGTGCTCAAGCTATATATTACAGTTCAAAATCGCAAGAAACATGCATTTGTTAATAAACTTGTAGGTGTTTTTAGCTTCATGTATTGGAGCAGAATTGATCTGATACATACAAACACGACAGAAAACGATGATATTCTTCCAGCTGGAGTAGTTAGAAATGATAAGAGAGTTGCTGTGAGTTGGGGGGGTGTGTGAGGTCAATTCTTCGCTCCCATTGGCTAGAGATTGTACTTTTGACTGAGAATATATATGGAGTTTTAATCTTGGAAAACTGATCAAGGACGACCTCATTACGGCTTTTATATAGAAATTAAATCTTCTGCTTTTTTGTCCTGTATAAAGCAAAATTTTCTGCTTTGCCTCTAATTATCAATTATTCATATATCAATAAAACCAAAAGTAAGGTCCAAACTTGGTAATTCTACTTTGATTTCATCATCTTTTGCAACATATGAATCATTAGATGTTCATACAAGATGATACACGTACCCACAATCTCTCTCCCTCCCTCCCTCCCTTTCGTTCGTCAAACAGGAGAGATAGAGAGATACATGCAAGTACACAACTTGCTTACACCTTCTTGCCCAAACAAAAGGACAAAACAAATAACTATTTTTATTAGAGTACACAGTTTAATTTTAACGGTTGACACATTTTTGTTTGTTGAAATAAAGATATAGATAAAAGGCTTTCCAATACAATTCAACACACATATACGTACATGTGTGCGCGTTTTAGTGTGATTGAGGGAGCTAGAGAGCTGGTGGCTGGGGACCCATCCACCGCCCCTAAGCAAAACCAAAAATAATTTTGGATCTATTTTTGCTGAATCAAACCCTAATCCGTCCAACAGCAATAGCTCTCTCTCTCTCTCTACTTGCTGAAATAAAGAAAGAACCCTCCAAAACCTACGCTCCTCTCTCTCTTCATCAATCTTGTTTGTTCCTTTCATTTTCTCTCCATCAAATCGCTAATGTGTTTGGTCTTTGGAGACCACCTCAAGAAAATTCACTTCAGCGTTTTCCTCTCCAATTGATTATCTTGCCCTAGTCACACCAATTTCTCTCATACTCCAACCAAGGTGTAAACAATCACAAGCTATATATATATATATATATATTATATAGCACCACATCACTGTTTGTTTGCTTTTGATTCAGAATTATCCAGTTATTGATCTGAAGAAGAAGACGAAGAAGTAAGCGATCTGTTTTGAATTTGTTAGAGATATAAGAATCCATTGATATGGACCCAATTGCAGCACATCCTCATTCTCTTCCTCCTCCGTTCCACACGAGGGATCTTCATCCACACCATCAATTTCACTCTCTCCATCAAAACACAGAAGATGAGCAAAGTGGAAGCAGCGGTGGCCTCAACCTCGCTCAGAAAAGGGATCGAGAAGAGAATAGTAACAGTGAGGGCAAGGAGATGGTGGCGGTCGGAGGTTCCGGCGAAGGTGAAATCACCAGAAGACCACGAGGGAGACCATCTGGCTCCAAGAACAAACCCAAGCCGCCCATCATCATCACGCGCGACAGCGCCAACGCGCTAAGAACCCATGTCATGGAGGTAGCCGACGGCTGCGATATCGTCGAGAGCGTCTCCAACTTCGCCCGCCGGAGGCAGAGAGGGGTTTGCATAATGAGCGGGACGGGGACGGTAACGAACGTTACTCTGAGGCAGCCAGCTTCTCCTGGAGCCGTCGTCACTCTCCATGGAAGGTTCGAGATATTGTCACTGGCCGGATCATTCTTACCGCCACCAGCTCCTCCGACGGCTTCAGGATTAACCATATATCTAGCAGGAGGACAAGGGCAGGTCGTTGGAGGAAGCGTGGTTGGGACACTAATAGCATCAGGTCCAGTGGTGATCATGGCGGCATCATTCAGTAACGCTGCGTACGAGAGGCTTCCTTTGGAAGAAGACGATCCCTCCATGCCGATGCAAGGAGGAGGCGGTGGAGGCGAAGGAGGAATCGGGTCACCTGGCGGAGGCGGTCAACAGCAAGTAGGGCAGCTTTTAGGGGACGCAAACGCAACGGCTCCACTTTTCCATGGCCTGCCTCCGAATCTTCTGAATTCTTTACAGATGCCATCGGAAGCATTCTGGGCTACAGGTCGCCCTCCATACTGATGAATGACGACGACGACGAAGAAGAAGAAGATAGCATTCGAGACATCATCGTACCCTTAGAAAGAAACATCCAAGGTACGACAAAACTGAGATGTATAATTTGCTTGCTTTTGTTTAGCGTTTGTGTGCGAGTTTGATGATGATGATTTTGATATAGCTAGTATGTTTCATTAAGCTATTCCTCCCTACCTCCATATATCAATTGAGACTGTAAATTGTGATTGTGATATTGTTCTGATATGATATGATATATCCTTTGAGTGAGTTTGAAAAAGTGGGATGGAAGTTGAAACTTGTTTTATTAGTATTACTAGGAGTAGTTTTTGGAAACAGAAGAGGAAGAAGGATGAAGAAAATAAGGTTATTACTATAATTGTGGCCTAAGTAGTAGTGTTGTGCGTTGATTTGTAAAACTCTCTTTGATCACTTGTTGATCATTAATTCATTGAAACGCAACCTCTCTCTCTCTCTCTCTATTTTTCTTCTCAATTAACGCATCAATGTATATATCGTATGGTATCAGTTTGTGAGAGCATTATAAATGGTACTCGCAGAAGAATCTGGAGAAGGTAAAAGTGATGAGAGGAGTTATATATACGATCGCAGTTTTCAATATTTGTTGAAAGAGTGCGACAGTTTCGATGATTATAGTACTGTTTTGGGGGAGTGGTTATGGTTTAAGGGTGTACACACACAATTAATTAAATCAAATGGTTCACACATGCATTGTCTGATCAAAGCTCCTTTCCGAGGCACTCACCAAATTAAAGCTTGTTTTCCATCAAAAAGCATCAATCTTAACTTAACACTAATAATAAGCTTTCGAGCCGTTATGTGTGTGTGTACCCTCTCTCTCCCTAACTCATGTATGAAGGCTGAAGTTGAAGCATGGTTTGCTTCGAAAAGCTGGCTTAGCTAACAGCAAATTGATTATGAACTCCATTCCGCTTCATCTCCTAATAATTAGGTGGTAATATCGTTTTTCTTTTGCATTTTTATTGATGCAACATTTCCAGCTACCGTGTGTATATATCTCAATGTCACTCAAATGTGTTGGTCAATCGATTTTATAATCCGAGAGAGAGAGAGAGAGAGAGAGAGAGAGAGGATTGTCTTGATGAGCCAACTGGCTTGTTCTCACAAAAGAGAGAATCTCTTTGTTGCTTTAATGTCTTAGTTTTGATGCAAATAGGATTAAGTCATATATATACATATATATATATATATATATATATGGAGGTAGGTATCTTACCAACCTGTTCTTCGTTGGAAGCTTAAAAACCAAATTAAATTTGGTTCTTCATATATATATATATATATATATATATATGTTGCGGCTCTGTTATCCTCTAACCTCTACTTTCAGGTGTCAACGAAGACATATTCTTTCTTCTTTCCATGTTCTCTCCTTTAATTTTAATTATTTTTTTAAATTTCACACCAAAAGTTGGAGCTTTTCTCTCTTCTCCCTCGCCACCCTTTTGCATTGGGCCAATTAATAAATTACATTAACTGTTCATATAAGAGAATCTTTTTTTTTGAACTCCGGGCATTTTTTGGGCCTTTGGCCCGCCGCGTACTCCCTTATCCGGCGCCTTTTCCTGAGTCCCTGGCCTTCTTCAACGGACCAGGTAACCCGGGGCAACCGACTAATCCGGAGCGGGGATGACGTGTAAGGCACACCCCTGTAAGGTGTTTTGCACCAAGGATGAGTTATCCCCTCCCCTCGAGCGCAGCTCCAAAGATCGAACACTCGACCTCTGGGGGTGACAGCTGCCTTAACCATGGTGTTCATAAATTTGCCATAAACTATTGTTTTTTTTTTCCTTTTCTAGTTTCAAGTGAAGTCAAAACGATTTGAAATTACTAGTCACTCTCAACTTTCATATCATTATATTGCAAGGCATTAACCTAAAATGTTGCGAATTACAGGAAAACATAGATATGCGAGGTTAAAAAAAAAAATTGTAAGGAATCCGCCACAAAAGAAGAAAATTGTGAAGGATATATTTGCTACAGAAACATACAGATTTGTCAACAAAAAAAATTGCGACCATGAAAGCAATTCGTACTACCAGAAATATTCACACACTACTCTTCTTCACGATCCTCTATTATGAATCACATAACCTATAAATTTCTCCTAATTATTTCTTTTTTCTATAATCCATTACAATAGATATTTATTATGAAAAAGAGAAATAATTAGTAGAAATTTATGGGATAGAAGATCACAATAGGTGGACATTTGAAACATTTTCATTGAGGTAGAGTATGACGTGATACTCCAAGAGTATGTAAGTATTTTTCTCTGTGCTTAGTAGAAATCCATCTCAAAATGCTGTCACAGATCCCTTCCAAATTTCCTGTTTTTTAGCAGTTGATGTGTAGACTAAACATACGTATCTTTCGAATGCAATCATATTCAAAGTAGTATCGATCAATAAATATGAGCACATTTCTAAGCAGAGATTTGAGATTCCATTTGTCATGTTTTGAACAGAAGTCATAATTGATTTACAATGACACACGCAAAAAATAAGAAAAATTTACCGACGGGTGATAGATCTAACAAAAGTGATTAGTTCTTTAGAAAGTGACAAACTAAGACTCAAATCCCTGTTGGAATTTATGTGTCCTCACGCCCGTGCTTCAAAAAAAAATAATGAAAAAAGAGATGAATTTATTACTATTTATTTTCCACGTGTAATAGACAAGAAAAATATGGGTCGTTAAATTAGTATTTTGCATTAATAGATAATAGTGATTGGGTTGTTGTTAAATAAGTTACCAAATATTTATTACTCCTCTAGTCCTCTTAGATTAATTAGCAGGGAAGGTCAATTATGAAATATTAAGAAATCTAATGACTGTATAAAAAATTTATCATGAAACTAATTAATTGGTGCTTATATGGAAGTGTTTAAAGCTCATATATGATGGTGACAATTTTACATTAGCATCTTTAACTTTAACTAAATAGGGAACACATGCATGGGGCATGATTCTTCTAATCATTCTTGAAGAAGGCAAAAGATTCTTATGCTTATATAAATTTTTTTTATTTTTGTGACAATTAGATTAATTTAATAGAGCTTGTCTCCCATTATTTCTCCTTATCTTTTTTTTTCCTTTAATTTATTCCTTTACAAACAAGTTCTTCCTCTCATTTGATCGCACTTCGGCTTCACCTAAATATTTTAATCTAGATAACAATAAACTTACAAAAAAAATTAAAAAAATTAATGAAAATACCTTATTTAAAAATTTCATTGATGAAAATAACCACTAATTATATTCAACTACCATATAGAATATATATATATATATATCTGTATATAAAAACATTTAAAATTATTCCAGTCAATAAAATTTTTAAATACGGACTTTACACTAATTTTTTCTGAAATTTTCCTAGAAATGTCTGAGTTGGTAAAAATGTGGCTTATATCATACGAAGACACAGACATAAATCCGAATCTTGTTATTGATATAACTTTTGAGGAATCTCTTGCTATCTATATAATGAAAAGATTCATTGACAAACACGAAATATTATTTCTCTTATTTAAGACACGAGTGCAATTCTTCCTTATTTTGATCTAATGAGCCTTCACAATGTAGTTTACGGAAACTTAAAAAAGAGAGCTAATTAACACAAAATTTGGGGCATAAATTTCAAAAACGAAGTGTTTTAATATAATATTATAATGATAAACACGACTAATCAATATTTCAGTTCTCAATAGGTTCATTTGATAATGTTTCGAATATGATTATTTCTAATACAAAGGTGTATACACTTTGCAAAAGAAAAGACACTGGGCATCAGCTAAAAGTACACAGCACTGAAGGCAGAAGCTTCAGACTTAATTACTGTAACTACTCTAAATGAAAACCATGTTGAGTCACAAACACAAAGTTGATGATCCATCAACAAGATATGAACAACTGGAATATCTTCTGAAAAATCCTCAGACTCAAACGTCGTATGATGAAAGATTCATTTATAGAAAGTTAAAGAAGAGGCTTGTGCTAGTGATTTGAAAAAGAGGAAAGAGAATAAAATGGACAAGCATAGACTTTTTTTTTTTGCCTTAAATATTTTGTAAATCCAAACTGATCCAATTTTTTTAACTTACATTTTGTTGCTAATTTCGCTATTACTAATTAATAAATTGGCTGAATTGTAAAATTTGCTCAGCAAACTTAAATTCAACCACCTTTTGTTTAAAAAATTAAGAAAAAAATGGTATCAACTTGCCATTCAATTTAAAGTTGCTGAATAAAAATCAGACAGAAACCAAGGAAATGCAACATCCAAAAAAATAAGAAAATTTTTAATATAGTAACTTATGTGAGAACAGTATAAATATCACTGCCCTGATATAAAAACTATATCACTTAATAATATTAAAAAAGTTAGTCACATTAGTTATCTGTAACAAAAATACATTAGTTTAGTTACAATAGTAAATGTGGAAAGTAAATTGATTGAGATACTATATTTTGAGTCAAAATAAATTCATTATCAAATTCCTATATTAATTAATGACTTATAACTGAATATACTACTATTAATTTATAATGAAAAACTTTTCACTCTTTAGCAGAAATATCATGATATTATATTATTATCTGATAAATGTGAAAGCGTGAATGTGTTAGCGTTTGTAAACTTCTATTGTGTGTGTTAGGTTGAGCAGTACGCATCCATAGAATGCATTTTAGACCTAATAATGCATTCAGGATAAAAAAGGTAAAAAAAAATATAATGCAATTCAGGAAGGTAAAAAATATGTAAAGGGCTTGATTTATATGTGTGAGAAAACAAATAAATGCTGTTTGTGTTAAAAAAAATTGAAGTATTGTTGCTCTAATAATGTACAGTAAATAATTTAGAAGTGTTATTTGATTGGGATTGTGGTGGTTGTTATTACAATTATTGGACAATCTGTTTGCCTTTAAAATTGTGGTAGCTGAGATTTAAATTTTTAGTTTCTTTGGGACTCTTTACTTTTTATCATTTTATTTTTTTCTAATTTTATCTTAATATATAAAATAACATATTGTATTATTTAATGAACATCATATATTTTGAAGCAATTTTCCACCAAAATCATCCCTTTAATATTTATTTGAACAAATTTCCTTTTTCATAAAGTCACTTCTCCAACATTTATCTAAACATAAATCACATCACATCTTCTACCTTCTACCAAAATGTTATTTTCTAAAATGCATTCTAGATAAAAGTTACTTCTCCCACACGTTGAATCTCATAAGACAAGGATTCTAGGTCAACACCTTTTAATAATACAAGTTGGACCATACAATAAAACAAAACATCATTAATCAACAAATCAGTGCTTGTATGTCTTCGTGATGGGCAACGATCAATACATACATACTCTCCTGAAGCATATACAAAATCATCTCTCTGACCTTCCAACTAAAATTTCAT
This sequence comes from Vachellia pachyceras, assembly GCA_025593235.1. Lineage (NCBI taxonomy): Eukaryota > Viridiplantae > Streptophyta > Magnoliopsida > Fabales > Fabaceae > Vachellia > Vachellia pachyceras. The sequence continues at coordinate 33,818 of JANTPZ010149914.1, forward strand.
ATACAAATCAATTGAATTTACATACAAGCTAAGACAGACGAATCAGGCAAATCTGAGAGAAACCACATTAATTAATGAAGTTAAAAATCAACTACTATTATGGCCACTCCACTGACCAGCCATAGCTACATACCCAATTCTACTCTACGTTGCCAAAACTTTCATCTACAACACCGAAGAATAATGCCTTCCTTCTTGTGTTACTTGCAATGATGAATACACAAGAATGCCAAGATGTAATTTCTACATTTATCTTCTGCACTTTTAAGCCCACTTCTGTTTGTCCTACAATACTATCTTCAAACGTCTCATTTCAGCTTGGAAAGTCAGCCTGGCAACTAAGGTTCGATGCGCAAGAGTCCTTATGTCTTCTCTTGAGCAATCCCTTGAGATACGAACCAGCTCCCACAGAGCGCCTCCGGTGATCATGTCCTTTGCATTCGCTTCTGCATCATATTCAAACATAAAGCTTTCAGGGATTTTGCTTCCATGAAGCTCCTTCAGTTCTAGGTTTCTGGCAGACACTTACCATGTTGTGCTAGGTGACAGAGTGCAAGCTCTATATGTCGCCTAATCGATGAGGCTTCATTATTGGCGTTCTGTACTATCCATGGAAGAGCACCATCCTCAATAAGGAAAGACCTTCCCGTCTTCATTCCTGTGTGTAATCAATGCATTAATGAAGCAGGACTAACAATTTTCTTCCATAACCAAAGTATGTCAACTTAGATAAGAGAATCAGGAAAGTAATGCACGAATGAGAAGACATGAGAAACGTGTCAAAGATAAAGAGGAGTTTTAGTTACGACACCATTCAGAAGGAAATATCCATGTCACCAATTAGAAAAGTAATCCATTATATGAACTACTTGCCTTGAGTAGAAGCTCTTGACTCGCATTTTGCGAAGTTTGCTATCCCACGAGCAATCTGTGCATGCACATCAGGATGCCTGCATCTAATCATTCCGAGCAAAGCCCTGATACCACCTTCACCCCTCAGCTTTGTTTGTAACTTATCTGTTTTTCACATTTCACAATACTAATCACTTCTCATTCTAAACATTTAAATATATCTTGTATAAAAGATGGGTTCTTAATTCATTTCCAAAGGCAGTAGAAGGAATAAAAAAACAGATCTTTTAAATGCATTCCAAACTTAGTTATTAACTGACAATGCAGATTATTGTCTGCTATAATCAGTAGTATGAGCAACCTCAATGAGTTTGTTGTTGATAGTTTTGAATCCTACATCTATCTCAATATTATTGCTAACAAGTCAGGGAATTATAATAGTTTGTGGTTGATCAGCAGTTTACCATTGCCACAGAGATTAGCGATAGCTCCAGCAACCATTCGTAGGGTCTGAGGATCTTCGGCATTAACTGCTGCCATTGACAACAAACTAATGCCCCCTTGCGCCATAATGAGTTCCTGGTTGGTTTCTGTTGTGACACAGAATAAGTTTGCAGATTAAGAGAAAAATTAAGAGTTCCATTAATAATCTAATTAAGTTTGTGTGATTATGATTACAGTTGAGAATTTCTACCATTCATTGCCAAGTTCGCAATAGCGCCAGCTGCAACTCTATGTATGATCTCATCTTGGGAGCTCTTAAGTAGCATAAGCAAGGACTTGAGACCACCTGCTTCAACAATCTTGTCCTGATTTGTTTCTACAGCATCAGGGTGGAAAGATGTTAATGCTAATGGATTTTATAACACGATGTCTATAAAGCAACAAAAATTGTTTAGGAGGAGAAATCATACTTATTGATGCAGCAGCATGTATTAAACCAAGCCTAGTATGTGATAAATATAGTATGGCAGAGAAGGTTTGAATGGAAGCACACAGTTTTAAATATCCTTTAGCAACTGTCTTTGCAATCATTGTTATTTTTAACAGCATCCAAAGGCTGAGAGTTAACATATTCCACAGGTTTGGTCGATTCTATTAACCTAAAGCACAAGACATTAATTTTCCCCCTTCCACACGTTATAGTCTTTCTCCTAGGAGAAGAATGCACATGATTTTAGAACACAAGTAGGCAATATAGAAAACCTTCAGCAGCAAGATTTGCTACAACTTTTACAGCATGAATTCGCACATCAGCATCTTCCGCTTCGAGTAATGACAGAATCCTCTGCAATCCCACTGAGAAATATTTTTATCATCAGGAAAATCTAATTTCAAATAGGCATAGAATATGCGAACAAAATATGTCAAATTGTAAATGCATGCAATGCGTAATGCTAAATACCTTGTTCAAAGAGCTTGGCTATTGAGGCCTTTTCACCATTACCAGAAGGCTGTTGTTGTTTAACTTGGGAACTAAGAGAATCAGGACAACTAGCATCGTTTGCAGATCCGCCTCTGTCAAGTTGTCGCCTTGTCTAAGATATAAATGCCAATACAAGAAATGAGCTCAGGTCAACAAATTTAGGACTTTTTAGGAAGGAAAAACAATATCAGGAACACAAGACATGATGAAAAAATAGTCATTCTTATAGAGAAAACCTCTGAAATAACAACTGATCAATACAAAGATTAACTATAACGTTGGTGATACAGCTTACCTCATCAGCCTCAATGCTCAACTGCAATAATTGACTTTGGAGTATTGCTATTTCTCCTTGAAGTTTCTCTTTCTGACGTGCTTCATCTTCCAACTTCTTATGAAGTTTTAAAATCTCCGACTTTCCTGATGCCTATCACCATAGTATCCAAGTGAACAGTAATCAAGATTCCAAATAGATGAAGAAAGCACGTGCAAAGTAGAACTCATAAATATTAGAGACACGAAAATATACCTGTGACTTTTTCAAATCAGTGACTTGAATTTTGAGACTATTGACTTCCTCTTCTGCATATTTTCTTGAAAGAGTCTCTTTCTGAAGCATCTTTTTCAGATCAGCTACCTCCTCAGAAAACAGCTAACAAATCAAGGGGGGAAACACAAGTGTCAACCTCTGGCTTAACATGAAATCAATGTTATTGGCCAAAAAAACATAAAACTCGTGGTCAATTAGAACAACAGGCCCAGTTACAAAGTGATGCGGCTTAAAAAACCCCTTCCCTCCAATTCAGATTCTTTTGATATGCAAAATATCTTGATCTTCTACTCTGCTAAGGAATCTATTTTTCACCAATCGGAAACAACTTGAGGCCAAATATAGTAAAATAAAAATCACTACCTCTCCACTTGATGCGGTATGAGAGTTCTCATTCTTCCGTTGCATCATCACCATCTGTTCTTCAAACTTCTTAACTGCTTCCAAATAGTCTTTCTGATATTTTAATCTTTCCTTCTGAGAATAAGGAAAATATACATTTCACCAAGAAAGTACAAGTCGACTGACATAAAACTTAACCATATTACACTCAAAGAACACAAAAATCATCTATTCACATGCTATCACGTCCACTAAAACAGATTTTGTAAACATCACCTATCATTT